>JAOANK020527139.1:0-12539 GCA_026257165.2 Telfairia occidentalis
TTTATCAATAAAAGATTTAAGTTCATATTTATTTTTCATGTTCAATAGTATTTATTATTGTATTCATACTTACATTTGGCTCAATTATTGATATATGTGCTTAAAGTATTAATTTATAACTTAAATAAGTTTGTTTTAAAGTTTCACAAAAAAAAAAATCACTAATATTTTTATAAATTTCCATGATATCCATAATTTTTCTCGAAATATCTGTTGATATTCAAATATTCGTCTATATATCCATAAATTCTAGTTACCGATATCAATATCAGCATTGATATTTTACTCCTTGCATGTATGTACTAAAATATTCTTCTTATTCACGTTGGTTTGGACACAATGATTTAAATATCCATCGATATATCCGTAAATTGGAGTGTTCGATATCAATATTAAAAATAATCGATATGTCCAATATCCATATAAAAATTTATAAAACTTAAAAAATAACATCATTTAGTAATAAATAGAAATATAAATATTAATAATAAGAACTATTATTTATTTTGGGATGAAGATAACTTAATTATTATTTGAATTAATTTTTATAAATTTTTTAATTTACTGAAATATCTATAGATATCTATTTTTCATCGATATATTCATAGATATATCGGTAAAATTGATATCGATATTTTGGTTTAGAAGCCCAATCGATATTACAATTGGTTCAATTCCATTTCCAACTTCCACGAGATATTCTATTATAACAAAAAAAAAATCATCTTAAACCACCCTTTTGGAGAAACGACGACCACAAGAAAAATGTGTGGTGGTGCAAAGCTCTCCTCCGAAGGATCTCATGATAATTCCAAGGCATCCCTCCTCAATTCTCTGAGAGCATTCAGAGCCCCCTTGCTACAATGGCTACCTTCTCCCACTCTCTCACCAGACCTCCTTCCTCTCTCCACATTTTTCACACCCACAACAACCGCCGCCTTCTCTCCACCACCCCCTCCTCCCTCCGCAACCTCAAACCCGCCGCCGCCAACGCCTTCTCAAAGTTACAACTCCTCCAGCGCCGCAACCGGGGCTTGGCCATCAAGGCCACCGCCGCGCCGAGCGTGAAGAAAGCAGCCAGCGACGAGCGAATCCAGCAAGTGCACAGCGTGGAGGAGTTCGACGAAGCCCTGAAGAAGGCGAAGAACAAGCTGGTGGTGGTGGAATTCGCAGCGTCCCACAGCGAGCAGAGCAGCCGAATGTACCCATTCATGGTGAAGCTGAGCCGGACTTGCAACGACGTGGAGTTCCTCCTGGTAATGGGCGATGAATCGGAGCAAACAAAAGAGCTGTGCAAGAGAGAAAAAATCGAAAAGGTGCCACACTTCAGCTTCTACAAGAACATGGAGAAAGTCCACGAGGAGGAAGGGATCGGGCCAGACCAGCTGGAGGGGGACGTTCTGTACTACGGGGACAACCACTCGGGGGTGGTTCAGTTGCACAGCAGGGAAGACGTGGAGAAACTGATTGGGGACCACAAGGAGGATCACAAACTAATTGTGCTCGACGTCGGCCTCAAGCACTGTGGGCCCTGCGTCAAGGTGTATCCGACGGTGGTTAAGCTGTCTAAGAAGATGGATGATGTGGTGGTTTTTGCGCGAATGAACGGCGACGAGAACGACAGCTGTATGCAGTTTTTGAAGGACATGGAGGTTGTGGAAGTGCCCACGTTTTTGTTCATTAGAGATGGGGAGATTAAAGGCAGGTACGTCGGCTCCGGTAAGGGAGAACTCATCGGCGAGATTCTTAGATACCAGGGAGTTCGTGTTACTTAAAACAAAAATTGGGAATTTACAAATTAGTGTTGACTGTTGGATTAGAGGGAATCAATTCGAAAAAACTACATGATTTTGGTGAATGTCTGTGTATCTGTTGAGTTGATGATGATCATTATCTGATCGGTTGTTATACAGTGAGAACTTAATTGAACTACAAAAATTATTGTTTCATTATCGGTTATTACTTTTGGATATTATGCTTTTACTTCATTTCTGAATTACACTACTCTGAATTAAGGACTCTGATTTATTACAGTATCCTAGCTATTTTAATTATCTTGGGAGCTCTTTTAGAACATATTAGTGAGTGTCCTATTTCAATCCTTTTAATTTGTTGCATGATATAAAATAATAGCTTTTAGGACACATCAGTACACAGGGTATATTTCAAACTATCTTCAAGTAACAAATTTGCGAGATGGAGTAGAGATGATAATAACTAAGAATGTGTAGGTTAGTTTTTGCAACAAATATGATTAGGGTGGTGATTTGTACCAACATTTAAAAGGTAAAAGTATATTTTAAAAGTTAAACGTATTTTAATTATCCTAGATACATGATACATATACATGTATTATGATTTAATTCAGTATTCATGTACTTAGTTTTTTAAGATTGGATTAAAGGTGTGTTTGATAGTGATTTTAGAATGCCTAAGATTACTTTTGTCATAATAAAATTTAAGTTAATAACTTAGAGTGTGTTTCGAAGTGATTTCAGAATGCTCAAAATCACTTTTGTTAAGCCCAAATTTTAGGTGATTAGCTTAAATTTTGTCATGACAAAAGTGATTTTAGGCATTCTAAAATCACTCATAAACATATTTTTAAATTAAACATGACAAAAGTGATTTTTAACATTTTAAAATCACTCTCAAACACACCCTAATTGTTTCTTCATGTATTTATAGATTCATAAGATGGGTGTTAATATGAGACCTAGATATTTTCATGTAGTCCTATATTCTTTGTTGTGTTTAAAGCAAATGTGTGGAGACGAAAACAAAAAAAGTTCAAGAGAGTTGGTGAACGACGTTTGTATTTTGTGAAGAATTTTCAATACAAGTGAAGTTGTTTCTTCTCAAATAAGTCTTGTTTGATCCTCAATTTGTGAGTGTCCATTACACACTTCCAACAAAGTGGTATCAAAGCTTAAGTTTGAAAAGAGCTTTGTTTTGCAAATGACAAACAACAATTTGGTTCCTTTCCAAATGCCTCGACTCACCAAAAAAGTTATAGCAGTTGGTTGTTAGTTATCTTGTTGGTGCAATACAATTTTTTTAGCTTAATTACACTCTAAACTGCAAGTGCACACTTGAAGTTGTAGCATAACGAGGTCAGTCCACATGGATATAAGGTGACAAAATTAATCCAAAAGCATGTAATTCAAGAGAATTGGGTGACCAAACTAAAATAGGTTGTTAAAAGACCAAAATTAGCAATTAAATAGAAATTAAAGGCTAAGACTAAAAATAGCCATTAAATAGAAATTAAAGGCTAAAAATGACTACAAGGAACATTTGATACTTTTAGGAGGTAAAACAGGTTTAGATTAGGGAGATTTAGTGAATTGAATGTTACATGATGCTACAACATTTTCTTTGTTGCTAGAAAAACATAGAACACTTCTTAGCCTTCTTTCGAAGTTCTACAGAATGTTAAGATGACCAGTCCATATATTCAGATGATAAATAAATTCATTAACAACCATTAAATGACGGTTGTTGCCTGCAATCCTTAACACATACAAGTATACAACCTCCCTAATCTTCACCTTAAGCTAGTTAGTTCATGCTTAAGAGGAAAAAAATAAAACATTAATTTAAATAAGCAGTACATACTTTCGAAAAGCTAACACAACTGAAAATAACCAAGTGTTTAATTATAGCAATAAAAGAAATACTAAGGGAAGAGAGAAAAGAATAAACTAGGAAGAAATAGAGAAAATTGTCTTAAAGAGTCTTCTTTCTAGAAATGGTCGATCTCCTTGAAAAGGTTGTTTTCCTTCTTCTCTTGTCTCCCCTTTCCTTTTTTTTTTTTTTTTCTATAGATAATTCTCTAAAAAGCTGAAAAAATTCTTATCCAAATGAAAATTGCATCCTTGTCTGTGTTAGCGTTAGGGCTCCAATCAAACTTAATATTAGATGTTAACAAACTTATTTATTTTATTGATAATTTGTTTCTAAGTATCCACAACATAGAGCTCAAAAAGACGATTTCAATGCATTTTGAATTGTTCAAATCGAACATCAAACGAAGAAGTTATGGTAAGAAAAATCGAGTTTTTTTTTTTTTTTTTTTTTTTTAATTGAATGGCTACATGCGTGAGAACACGTGCCAGACACCCCTTTCACGAGCGCGCAAGTTCAAGCCCAAGGGAATGCATTTTACCTCTGTTTTTTCAAACTAAAAATTGAGCTTTCTTTTCACACACAAATAAAATTCTAGCAAGCCTTTTTGTCAAAAGTACTCTTGAATCTCTTCTAAAAAGTGTAAAAAATTCTTCTAAATCTTTCCTTTGCAAAGATTGATTTACCCTTTGTGAGAGTTACATTTGTGAGCGCTTTCTATTGTATTGTATGATTCAAAATAATGTAATCTGCCTACTTAGAGGTATTGTTAATTTTTTTTAATTTTATTATATCGGGTTTTGTATTAAGGTGTAGGTACACCTTCAGTTGTGAGGAACACACGCCAGACACCCCTTGCACAAGCGTGCAAGTTCAAGCCCAGGGGAGTGCATTTTACCTCCGTTTTTTCCAAACCAAAAATTGAGCATTCTTTTCACCCACAAATAAAATTCCAGCAAGCTTTTTTGTCAAAAGTTCTCTTGAATCTCTTCTAAAAAGTGCCAAAAAGTCTTCTAAATCTTTCATTTGCAGAGATTGATTTACCCTTTGTGAGAGCTTTCTATTGTATTGGTGATTCAAAATTGTGTAATCTGCCTACTTAGATGTATTGTTAATTTTTTTTTTTAATTTTATTATATTGGGTTTTGTATTAAGGTGTGGGTACACCTTCGGTTGTGAGAAAAAGAAATTGGTTTGATCCTGAACTAGTAAAAAAGATCATGGGGTTTCTCTTTAGCCTAAAAAAAAAGAGGCTCGATCGGTTTGGTTTTCACCTATAAGAGGGTCGATTGCAATAAAATACCCAAGAAAGAGTCTTAGGGAGTGGAGTAGGCAAATTACGAACCACTATAAATTTTCAGTGTTCTTTCTTCCTTTCTCTTTATCTTCACATTTTAAATTTCACTTAGTTAATTTGCTAGTTCTACATGTTAGGATTGATCTGATAAATTGTGTGTGTTTTAATTTATCTGTTGAACATATTATTGATCGAGTGTTTGAAATTCCTTACTAAATTTAGGACTAAAATTAAATTTTAAAAAATTGGTAGGCAACCCTATTCACCTCCCTCTAGTGTTGCCATTCGATCCTACAATTGGTATCAAAGCAAGTTGCTCATTTTTCTTTAAAATTTTGTTCTATTTTTTTTTTGAATTTAATTAAAACTATTTTGTCACTTTTTTAAAGCTAGAATTTTTTTTTTCTGTTTTTTTAAAAGTTGTGAAAACTGAACCATTTGAGTCGTTTTATTAGAAAATTATTTTTCCTTGAAAATTGATTCTTGAAACATTTTTTCTCCTTTTAAATTCTTAAAAATTTGTTTTCGTTGCAAGAAACTGGTTTAATTTTTTTTTACGTTTTTTGTTTTTAAAAAAAATTATCTTTTTTTATTTTATAACTTAATTGTTCAAGTTTATGACAAATATTGGGGTTAATGGGTTTATCGAGAGTCAATCTACCACTAGGATGCTTTTGTTTGATGAAAATAATTATGCTTGGTGGAAAACTAAGATGAGAATTTATTTGATTTCCATTGATTACAATTTGTAGGAAGTTGTGTCTAAAGGTCCTTTAATTCCAACCAAGAAAATTGAAAATGTTGATGTGCCTAAAATTGAAAAAATGAGTTTAATGATGAAGATAAAAGAAAAAAATCTATTAATGCTAGAGCAATGAATTATTTGTTTGTGCATTATGTGCTGATGAGTTTAATAGAGTATCTACATGTAACTCTGCAAAAGAAATATGAGATATGCTTGAAGTAACTTATGAATGAACTAATCAAGTGAAAGAGTATAAAATTAGCATGCTTGTTCATAATTATGAATTATTTAAAATGGATGCTAATGAGTCAATTTCTGAGATATTTACCAGATTTACAAATATTGTAATTGCTTTGAAAGGATTAGGGAAAGAATACACTACGTTTGAGAACGTGAGAAAGATTCTAAGATGACTACCAAAAAGTTCGGAAGCTAAAGTGACGGTGATCCAAGAAGTAAAGGATCTCTCAAAGCTTCCATTGGAGAAGCTCATTGGTTCTCTCATGACGCATGAGATAATAATGAAGGGAAATGTAGAAGAAGAATAGCTTAAAATTAAAGTCCACATCCTTTCAAGAGGCTTTTGAAAGTGAAGATAAAATAAATGAAGAACTTGTTTATCTGACAAAGAAGCTCAAGAAGCAATTCAAGAAGAGAAATTTCTCCAAGAAAGACAACAGCCAAGACATTAAAGGAGAAAAGAGCAATAGAGACTCCATCATAGGCTATGAGTGCTAAAAGCCGAGACATGTGAAGTATGATTGTTGTTGTGTGTGTGCGATGTGATAAAAAATCCATACAAAGTGATGTGCAAGTGATAAGTATTTATATCGTCTTCATAGAAATTAGTGGTAGATTTTGAACTATCTTGACTTAACCTCTTAGTTAATTCAGAGAATAACAAAAGACGAATATTTTGTAAATTTTTATAACAAATGTTGCACTAAATTAAATGATAGAATAAAAAGAATGTTTTGCGGTTGTAACGATGAGAATGAATGGGTTCGGATTAAGGGAACATGTTATTTTTTTTTAAGCAGAATGCTGAAGCAAAAAATTGCAGGATCGAATCATACAACAATAGCCTTGGAATCCTCCTAGATCTCTCAGTTATCTTAAGTTAATTCTCATAACCTTATATGGGTTAAACTTGTTGTTTTTATGCATTAGGTGAATGATTATCCCTAACCTCCTCACTTAGCTAGCAACTAACCTAATCTAGAGGCTAATGTGTTTTAAAAGCAATCTACTCTTCATATTTTCTCCTGAAACATAGAGAAGTTATTTATGCGTGTTGGCCAGACAAACATAAACATTAAACAATATGAAACACTTCTAAAACAATTCAATTTGCAAACTTTACTTCAAATCCTAAATCAGTTCAGCAACATCTCCTTTAATCCTCACCTAATGGTGATTAGTTCATGCTAAAACAAATAAAAGACAACAACAAATAAACATAAACAGTAAAGGAGTTCATGATGAAGTCAAATCCTAGAGAGTTGTAGAAATCAGTTGCTCCACAAATTTGGTAGTCATAATCGATTATTCTGCTTCAGCATTCAAGAAGTTTCTGTCTTTTATAAGCTCTTCTCTACCGGAATTCAAGAATGTAGCAACTGTAGAAGAAAATTCTTACGGAAGAAAAACACCAAAACCTGAAATCGAAAATTAAACTTCAGGAATGAAATTCTTTTTCAAAACTAATAGAACTCCTTCTTTTGGCAGCCTCTTTTACTATTTATAGGCTTTCTGTTGTGACTAGAAAACCTATTAGGTTAAATCATCCAAATGACTTGCATCCAATGGTTGATTAATTCAGCAAAAGAAAATTTTGTTTTTATATTTAAAATTCTGTTATTTTCGCGTGGATCCTTTATGTCCGTTTTACTCTAGAATTGCTCGATCAATAATTCTGCTAAAATAATGCTCCATCATTTATCTGCCGAACAATATATCCCAAATCATTAGTAATTAACCTTAATTTCCTTCTATTTCATTCAAATGCTGGCATAAATAGAATGACGTGACGTTCTGAAGGTTTCAAAAGTCCTATATGCAAAACAAGGATAAATCAAGCAATTATTCCATAAATCAAAAGTAATTCACTTCAAGAATAAAATGAAAGCTAGCCTAAAAGACTCCTAATAACTCTCTTTTAAAGAGTTATCAAATCTCCAAACTTGAACTATTGCCCGTCCTCAAGTAATGCTTTAGACTTCTGAGGAATCAAATCGATTACTTCGTCAAACAAAATCCTATAGCAAAATTAGATAAAAAATCAGTGAAAGACTATAAGCTATCAAGCTATCTCACATGTCCTTTAGGTAAATCCCTTACCTTATCTTCATCTTTATACACATGCCACAAATTTCACTTATTCTAAAACCCCTAACTGCTAGTCAGCTAACTCCTAAGTCATCAACTCTACTATGCAATCCCTCAGTCAGATTCTCATCCTATTTCCTTCTTATCTTGTCTAGATTTTAGTCTACAAAAATTGCTCACAGAATGCTCTCTCAAAACATTTTCATACAACAAAGATTTTGTTCTCTTCAAGTCATAGGCTTTTTCGAGACTCATCACTTATTAGGAATTTCATTAATATTCTTGGTAGCAAACCTTTCTGTTATAAAGACACAGTAACATTCAGACAACACTCATCCCTCGTAATTCTCTTTTTTTAAGAATTTTTTTTTTAATTTTCACCTTTCTTCTGATTTTCGTGAAGAAAACAAGTGTCTAAAGGGAGAGAAGTGTACTACCAAAAACAGCAAAATGCATTTTTACAGTTTCAGGATCATTTAGCAAGGTTAAAAAAGGACCGAAAGAACACAACATCCCCAAATTTAAAATGCACATTATCCTCAATGTGCTGGACAATAAAGGTAAAAGAGAAAAATCCCCAAACTTAGTGTAAAGAATCCTAAACAAGTTTGATCGGGCAAACAAAATAATCCTCTAATTGCTGGAGCAAAGTTTCCTCAGTGATCAACCAAACTAAAAGTAGTTTCTTAAGACTAGGCAAAATAGGTAGACTTAGTTGTGTAGAAAGAGTTTGAGTCAATAAGTTTTCAACCCTAAGAAACAGAAACTAAGGGTCTCATACTAGTTAAATGTTGTCTTTCACTAAAAGGTATATCAGATTCTACTAATGTTGGATCAAACAGTTTGCTCAGAACAAATAAACATATCCTAAAAATAACAACTACAATGCTCGACAAGAAAAGACTTATATGCTAACCAAAATATATTGCATTCAAAAGTAAGGTTACAAAATATCAGGGAAGGGTGGTCAAACATTAATAGCAGCAAAGATTTTCTATTTCAGAATAAAACAAGAGAAGCTAGATGATTTAACTAACATAAATAATTTAAAAAAAAAAAAACAAGAGAGTTTAGAAGAAAGAGACAACTAACATCCCTTGCAATCATTGGTCTTCAAAAATAGGATTCTGCACTTCTGCAGCCTCGTGATATAATACTGGGGGTGGTAGTATGGCTGAGTATGCTCTTCAACTTTTTCCTATTTAGATTGATCAATTTCTGCAGCAAAACGTGATTTCTTTCTCCTGGTCCTTGCTTCTTGCCTCTAGTCTTGGCGACCATGATTACTTAAAGAAAATTTCCTGCAAATTGATTTATTTTCTTTGAAATAAGCTATTCCAACATATCTGTTGTTGACATAATTGCTCTGAAGAATCTTTCAAAGTTTGCAAAAAAAAAAACAAGCGTTTCATCATTAATTTCCTTAAGTACAACAATTCAAATATGGTATTTTTGTAAATAAAATACTGATTTTGTATATTCAAAAATTCAAATAAATGAATATTTCAAATATATTTTTCCATTCTCTCATCCTCAAATCCCACGAATTCTTTTCATAATTATCTGCAAAATAAGAATTTGAATTTGAATTAGAGATAATTATGGAAAATTAAATTGAATTTGAATTTTATTTTATTTTAGAATTTGAATAATGTGTTAATAAAATTCTTAATTCAAATTTAATTTTCAAATTAAAAATGAAATTTAAAAAAAATTAGAATAATACAAACTCATTGTATATGATACCCTTACTCACATGTCTCCACATGAAAATTTTGGATCAAATCATTTGTAACCTTTACAAAGTGGGTCGTATCAATAGTGTCACTAAGATAAGGCACCCAACCTTATCCACATACTCTAGACTCTTTAGGTTACTTCTTGAACATGATCATCTTGTATGTCAACTACATATTGTTCAAGATTACATTAGTAATCTAGGATTTTCATAAAATGGATAATAAATATTGAATAATAATATTCTAAAATTAGCATGTTTGTTCATAATTATGAAGTAGTTAAGAGGGATGTTAATGAGTCAATTACCGATATTTGATCGCATCATTGTGTCACTACAAGTGTACGGGCCAGTTTTAGTATAGTGAAATTGAGTGTCGAGTGTCGCCTTCGGGATTGGGCTTCTAATTTGATTAATTAACATAGTTACTCATACCTCATTTTATTTAGAGAACCGAAAACAAGATAGAAAGCTAATCACACTACTCCTACTCTTAATTAACTGGAGGTGACATATGGAGAGCATGCCTTAGAATTGAATTTTCATGTCTTGGATAATACACTTAATTAACACAACAAACTATTCTATCATGTTGCAATCATAAGTTGGGATTCTCGAGCTCAATTAACCTCTCATTAACATGCAGACTCAACCTCTCGGTCTGTTACCCACACACTAGCAAGACATTACGAATTTTCCACTGACTATCATCCCTTAGAAGAACTATTGTGATCCCTTCCTCTCTCGAGCTCAGGGAAATCTCACTTGTTATCATGGTTCACAATTAATTCCCCGAGAGATAACAGTTTATGCCTCTATTAGTAAACCCCAACTCTTGCAAGATGAGTTACAACAGTCATGCATCCGATAATCTAATCTAAATTTTACTCTCTCGAGCTAAAACTTAAATCAATCAATCAATTTAATCTTTGATCGAAAGATTAAAAGCATTAAGTAAACAAATGCCTAAATGAATAGCTGTTAATTTTGTTGAAATAACTTACAGAGCTATACAATCTCCTTGGCTAAATCACACTTTAAGTGCAAGTGTACACTAGAAATTGTAGTAATGCAAGGTCAGTCCACAAGGATGAGTTAATAAAATTTAACTTCAAAACCTCTAGTTAGGAAAATTTTAGTGACCAATTTTAAAACTTGTTTAAAAAACCAAAAATGACAAATGATAATGCAAAGGGTTCCAAAAACACTTTATCCAAAATTGAGTAAACAGGCACAAGTTAGGGACTTTAATGTGTTAACTGCTACAGGATGCTACAACAAAACTAACACTGTTAAACAACACAGAACAACTCATATGCTTTTCCCAAAGCTATACATCTAGGATTCATTTTCATGTCCCCTAAACTTTAATCCACTAGTGTTCCTTAGTGTGCATTAGAAGGAGGTGATTCCTAACTCTCTCTCAAATTCGTTAGATGAATTTTACTAATGTGGTTTGCTAAGACATCTATTAGTAATCTCTCTCCCAAGTTCATACTAAAAAGCAAATTTTAAGGAGGTCAATCAATACAATCAGATAAGAAATTCCTCCATTAGCAACCGTTAAAAATAGCCAAGGGCTACTGTAGACAATCCTTATAACAGTTAAGCACAAAGCATCCCTAACCCTTGCCTTAAGCTATTTTGTTCATACTTAAGACAAAAAAATAATAAAATAATTATATTAGATAGAACATGGTTCAGCAACAAGAAAAAAAAATTGAAGATTTCATAAATTAAAAGAAGTTACAATCCGTGAGCTATTAATTAAAAGTAGAGAAAATGAGGCCAAAAAAATGTAAAAGAGAAGTTGTAGAAAAGTCTTCTTTCCAAAAGTATCTTCCTTTGTCTCTCTTTTCCTTTCTTTGCAGAATCCTCCTTGAAAACCCAAAATCCATTGTCTAGAAGGAAAAATGAAAGTTATCTGTATTTTTTGGGGCTGAATCATTTTCATTTTATATCTCTCTCCATCCTATCGATATAGCCAAAATTTGAGGGCTTATTTGGCCCAATCTTCCATGTGGAGGTCCTTCCTTAGCTAATTCCTAGCTTGTCACGTGTCAATGCCAACTCATTTAATGAATTGCCACCTCATTGTACTTTACTTTCAGCTCAATAATGTAATAGGAACTTGCTTAAATCAATAAGATGCTACAACAGAATTAGCATATATTATAAAATTTTAATGCAATGACTACAAAGTTAATGACATTAACCAATTAATTAGCCACGTCCCAATTCATTTGTTTAAAGTAAAATACTAGAGAAATGCACATGGATTTCAAGCTATGGACCACAATCAAACAACATTCAGCTCAAAAGTACACAAAATTGGACCACTCTTAACTTTTATTCTAAGAGTTAACAAACTCTCAAACTTGAACCATACTCGTCCTTGAGTAATGCCTATAGTCTTCTTAAACCATATTCATTGCTCTTTTCTGTATTGAAGTCAGTTAGCAAGAGTTGGCATGCAATCCTTAAGCATAAGTTCCCAAGTCTTTCACCACACAACTTTCTCACTCTTCATATCAACCTCATTGCCTGAACCTAACTCTTCTTAAACAGAACAGATCAGTCTACTATTGGATTCAACAACACTTAAGGAATTTCTTCTATTGCAAATTTCATTTGAGAGGAGTTCCTATCATAGACTTTTTGTGAAGCCCACAAGAGCAGCACACTATCTTTCCACACACTTCAACTTATCCTAGATTTCTATTTCACTTAAACACATTGAATTTAGTTTGGTTTATGTCTTATATATATATATATATATATATATATATATATATATTTAGAGG
>JAOANK020527236.1:0-12538 GCA_026257165.2 Telfairia occidentalis
AACTCTTATTTTATTAAATAAATAATTTGAATAAAATTACAAGACCACGAAGGTTTAGGGCATCAACCCCAACAAGAATGACTTTTGAAACCGATTCAATAAACCTACTATATTGGGGACATAACCAAACGAGAAGCTGGTAACATAATCTCATATGATGGAATTCACTTTTTCCCATATAGGATTAGTAGATGAGTAATTTCTTTAAGTACTGATTTCAGGACTTGAACAATGGGCCCCATCCTCTCACTGGTTCGAGCGGGACTTAGTTTATGGTTGGACCATAACTATATTGTTCATTAGAGGATCAACGGTACTTAAGGTTTAAGATGTAATTACAGGGGTAAAATGGACTTTTGACCAAGCTGTAATTATGAACTACTCTGGAATGGTCGACTTGCATGTAGTGATTATATATCGATGGTCATAACCGGTCCTACGGTGCATAAGAGTGCAACTCTGAGTTTTTAGTGAAGTGACCTTGAACTAATGAATGAAAATTAATTAATTTTGTATCATTGGAGCTTATAATCTATAGATCCATAAGGTCCTCTAGCTAGCTCACAAGAACATTAATGAATTAATTATGTTGAAAGAAAATTAAATTTGAAAAAAAGTTCAAATTTAAATTTAATGTATTAGATACTTTAAATAATAAAGGGAAAATAGATTAGTGTATTAGATACATGGATTAAAAGAAAATTTTATATACATAATTTTAGTATATAAAGTATATATTAAAATAAATTATTTAAATGAGATTCAAATAATTTAATTATATTTAAATATATAAGATATTAAAATAAAAGATTTGATTTATAAGATATGTCAAATAATTATTTGAATTAGATTCAGATAATTTAAATATATTTTTATATATAAGATATTAAAATATGAGATTTTATTTATTAAATACATCAAATAATTATTTGAATAAAATTCAAATAATATAAATGTTAAATTTTATGGGGCTTAGATTCTATCCCAAGTTCCTATAAATAGGACCTCTAAGTAAGCCTAAACCATTCAACGCTTGAGAAATATTAGAGTTTTCTCTAGAATGTTTTCCCAAGTTTCTTTGAAGAGGTTCCCACCAACCTTAATCCTTGTTCGAGTCATAACATGGAAGATGTATTGGACATCCACATGAATGTTAGACTTAAGGAAGAAGAATGAAATCATAATCATAGCATGAAAAGAATGGTTTTGGAGAAGTTGCGGGGACCAATATTTCTTTCCATTTAATTCTCAATATTTTAATTCAATGTTGATCCTAGATTCTAAATTGTTTAGAATCAAAATTCCATTGCACGATGAACCTTTCATCCCTACAATATCCATCCTGCAAAGGAATTTTGACGGATTAACCAACCATCAAATCTTGAATGCAATATAAGAAATGGTAATAGCCGCGACAACTTACAAGTCAAACGAGGCGTTAGATAAGGCGATTACAAACATCTTGATTGCAAGTTTAACTGTAAGCCTCAAAGGATGGTGGGATAACGATCGAACCCACAAATAAAGAGAAGAAGTCAAGAGTAGAGTTAAAGTCGAAAAAGGTGAGCAGTAAGATGAAGCTAATAACACGTTAATCTTCCTAATCACCAAGACATTCGTTGAAGACCCTATGGTCTTTCTAGACTGGTATGCAAGGATCCTTAATAACCTAAGAATCAAAACCTTTGAGGATTTTAAGTTGTATGAAGATCAATTTCTTTCAAAGTCTATATTCGGACAGACTGAAGAAGCTCTTATTGGAGGAGAGATTTGTCAATGCTATGCCTAAACTATTTGGAGAAAAAGTACGAATTTGCCTAAACGAAGTTTACAATGGAAGAATCCAATGGGAAAGAATAACCTATAGAGATTTATCTAACCTCATAGTCAATAAAGGTATGGTTGGGTTTTATGTCCTAAAACTTGTGGTATGTAAACATAAACATATTCTATTATCAATAAAGTTGTTATTGAAGTTATTCAGTAAATTTGTTATTGAATAAGTGAATTATTAAGTATAACTCTATAAATCCAATAAACTAAGAACTCATAACTATACTATGAGTACTTGAACTTTATATGGAGACATAAAAATGGATCAAATTCAAGTAAATAGCTAAAATGGTCTATAGTATAAGGATTAGGCTGGGTACCTCATTTTGAGATACTATTATTTGAAACAAACGATGTGATCCTAAATCGTTCATGTAGAGACATGCGAGTGAGGGCGTTTTATGCAATGAGTTTGCATAAAACCAGACCGCAAAATAGTCACTATTTCTTTATAACACTATTTACTGTTAAACACTGATAAATTTCAAATTGATGACCTAGGTAAATCGATCTTAATTCTGAGCTAACTATGAACTCCTGTTCATTCGGGTTATCCTTAGATTTGCATGGGTGAGTGAGGCTCATCATCGCCTGCTCAATAAGCCCCCATTTCAAGGATAAGGTCGGGTGGATAGCTAGGGATATAGTCTTGCAAGACAGAATTCACTCCTACCCATTTCCAGGGTTAGTAGATAAGTTGTTCCGTTAAGTGCTAACTCCGGGTCTTGAATAAGGGGATCCACCCTCTCATTAGCCCGAGAGGGACTTGATTTGGTGGTTGGACCACAAACCAATTATTTATTAGAGGATCAATGGGACTTAAGAAGCAAGAAGTAATTATGAGAGTAAAATGGTAATTACGAACAACCTGTGAAGGATCGACTTACTAATAATGGTTATATCAAGTGGACAGAAATATATCTACGTGAGGAAAGTGCAACTACGAGCTTTAGTGGAGTGTCCCGATAGTTAACAAATGTTGGTTAACTGGGTTAAAAAGTTTAACCGATTAATCTCGGATCGTTGGAGCTCATGATCTATAGGTCCATTAGGTCCCTCTGCTAGCTCATATCGGACAAAACCTTAGAATAGTGTGGTGAAAGAATTTAAATCGTTCAAATTATAATTGGGGAGAAAATGTTAATTATATATGATATATTTAACGTTTGATCGTTTAATTATGAATTAAACAATAAGGAGAGTTAATATTTAAATATTAGATATATACGAATAGTGATTCATATTTAAGTAATCGGATTACGAAAAGTCGGGATTATGGCAAAATATTATTTTAATATTTGATATTAAATTAATTTTAAAATTAATTTGTTGAAATTGGTTTCAAATTAAAATTTATTTTAACAATCCTTTTAGTGGTTTTATCAATAAATTGATTTTTAAATCAATTTAATTGTGAGTGTATTTTTCCATATTAGTGTTAGTATGACTAATCACTAATTTTGCAAGTGTAATCACAAGGTGAAACCACAAATCCCACTTACTAAATTTTGTCTTTGTGTCAATTTTTGTTAAGTTTATTTTGCATGAAAAACCTTAATAAAAATGGACGTTTAATTATTAAACAAAAGTTAATGCAAAATTATGGTTTGTTGTTGATTTTCTCTAAAAAAACCACCAAGAACACCAAATCTCTCTAAAAGACTTCCAATTCCCTAATATTCACCACAATTTTGGATCCCACAATCCGTTCTAAGGTCGGAGAATAGTGGAGAAGACTCTAGCGATGGTCCATGAATTGTTCGTGAGAAAAATCATGAGGAAACGTGGTGGAATTCGAGCTTCGAAGGTTAGATTTCTAAGCCCTTTTCCATATATTTAAGTGCATGCGTATTCTTTTAATTGAGCAAGTTAGAGTGCAATTCGATCCATTCTGCTGCGCATGCACGTAATTTACTTTTTCAGGTATCAAATTATTCGCTTAAGAAAAACTCTATAAAAAAGAGAACAATTCAATCGAAGCCCAAGAGAGAGAAATAGGAAGTTGCAGAAAACTCAAACTCTCAATCTTTCCAAAGACAAATGAGGGAAATTAAGTGGTTTAATCATCAAAGGCAAAGCTATCCTTCGAATTATGATCGGAATAGATCATACCAGAGAAATTACAAGAGTTATCCAAGAAGAAAGCCATATAGTAACCATTTATCCAAAAACAGGTTATCAATTAAAGTTCAATACTATAAGTGAAGAAAAATGGGACATTATGGCAGCAAATATCCTACAGTCAAGAAAATTCAAGAATTAAATATTGATGATGATGTCAAAGATACCCTATGTTTAACTCTTAGAATAAGAGTTAAAAGTGGTCTAAATTGGTACATTTCTGAGCGAAACAATGCCTTATTATGGTCCATGAGCTGGAATTCATGTGCATATCTCTAGTGTTTTACTTTAAGTAAGTGATAGAATTATTTGTTAATTACATTGACCTTGTAGAAACTTCATTATTGTTCTGTAATAACCTGCTAATTTTGCTATAACATCTTATTAACATAAGCAAACTCCTATGACATTGTTGAGCTAAAAGGAAAGTACAATGAGGTGGCAATTCATTAAATGAGATGACAATTGGCACGTGACAAGCTGCAAAATATCTAAGTAAAGGCCTCCATGTGGAAGATTGAACCAAATAAGCCATCGATTGTTGTCCAGATGGATAAGATGGAGAGAGATACAAAAGAGAAAGGAGCTAGCCCCCATATACGGACAATTTTTTTTTCTCTCTAGGACAAGGAATTTTCTCACCTCTCGAGGAGGATTTTTCGAAAGAGGAAAGAAGAGACAAAGGGAGAAGAAAGACAGCTTTTGGGAGGAGACACTTTTGGAAACAAAATACTTCTACAACTTCCCTTTATTTTCTTTTATCTCATCTTTTTCTCTTTTTACTGAGCAACCTACGATTTGTAATTTTGAATTATGGATATTCTTAGCTTTTCTTTTTGCCGAAATCATGTACAGTTTATTTCAAGTTGTTTGTTATTCCCTTAACTTAAGCATGAACTAATTAGTTTACAGCAGCCCTTGATTGTCTTTTAATTGATACTAATGAATGAATATTATTTCTAATTGTATTGATTGATCACCTTTGATTGTTATTTCTACTTTTTAATATGAACTTGGGAGAGGAAGTATTAATAGAACTCTTAGCAATCCACATTAGTATAATTCGTTTAATGAATTTGAGAGAGAGTTAGGAATAATCTCCTCCTAATGCACATTAAAGAACACTTGTAGTTAAAGAACTAAAAGACAAGAAAATGAAATCTAGCTGTAGAGCTTTGGGAAAAGTATAAGAGTTGTTCTATGTGGTGGTGGTGTTAGAATTACTGTAGCATCATGTAGCATTTAGTGCATTAAGTTCCCTTACCTAAACATGCTTAATCAAAATTCTATTAAGTATTTCTTGAAATCTATTTGGTGCTTAGTTTTGTGTGTTAATTGTCAATTTTGGTCTTTCAAACAACTCTTAAATTTAGTTACTCAAATTATTCTAAGCTATTGACTTTTAAGCTGAATTTTATTAACTAATTCCCATGGATCAGCCTTGCACTACTACAACTTCTAAGTGTACACTTGCACTCAAAGTGTGACCAAACTAAGAAGATTGCATTGCTTTAGCAATTTATTTTAAACAATTAACACCCTACTAGGTATGATCAACTCAGGTTCAAAATACTCTTTCGAAGAAGAAGACGTTCTTAATCTTCATGAGTAAACTAACACAGAGGACACCCCTCTAGAATTTGAAGAGGAAAAGTCATAACAATTATGTGGATTTAAAATTGGAAGTGTCAACATCCTTACTAGGGATCAGAAAATTATTCTTGATCTAGTTGATATAAAGGACATAAATGTTAAAGAAGCTATTCTTCAGCACTTGAAGAATTTAATCCTTGAAGAAAAAGAAAGATCTAGGGAAAGAAGTTTCAAAAACTTCAAGACAATCTATACAAAAACAATCTTCAAGCGCTTCGACGAAGAAGAAGGTTCGGATGTAACTATTCAAGATCTAAAGAAAAAGATCAAATACGTCAAAAGAGACATGATAAACATGAAACAACACATGAAGAATATGCAGTCTAACATGGCTAGCATGAGGACAGATTTGCTCAAGATGAGCATAAAGACAATGGCTTGTGCTAATATAGGACCCGACACAGTTAAACCATCAGCAATAGCCGAAGTAGATCAAAGCGATGAAGATGCAGCTTTCCTCAACACCATCAACAAAATACGTTTTCAAAAATGGTACTCACTAGTAACCTTGCAGATAAAAGGATTTTGAATTACTCTCAAAGCTCTAATCGATTCAAGAGCCAATCAAAATTGCATTCAAGAAGAACTAATCCCCACTCAATTCTTCCAAAAAAGAAAAAAAAACAAATGTGCAATTACGTAGGTGTAACCGGACAAAGATTGATTATCAATTACAAGTTATCAAAAGTTCATGTTTGCAAATCAAGGAGTATGCTTTCTCTACTCCTTCCTTTTAGTTAGAGACCTACGCCAAGAATTGATATTAGGTATTCCAATTCTGACATAATTATATCCATTTTCTGTCACCGAGAAAAGCTTAGTTGCCAATCTCATAAACAGGAAGATGCAGTTAAAATTCTTGAACTCAATTACTTCAAAGAAGATCTCAAACCTCCCGAAAACATCAATTAGAAATTCTATCAACATTCTTCAAAAAAAAGAGAAGCAAATATAGTTCGTCAAAGAAGAGATAGAATCTAAGAGGATTGAATTCGAACTTAAAGATTCAAAGGTTCAGAAATGAATCGAAGAATTCAAAGCAACTATAGAAAGAGAAATATGTCGAACTCGTACCAACACATTTTGGGAAAGGAAAATCATGGTAAATTTAACATATATCAAAGACTTTGCAGAAGAAATGTTCCGACAAAAGGCAGACCAATTCAAATGAGCTCCAAAGTATAAAGGTTCAGTAAAATTGAAATTGATGATCTTCTCAAAAAAGGGTTAATTAGACCATCAAAGAGCCCGTGGTCATGCTCAACATTCTATGCCAACAATCAAGCAAAAGAGAAAGAGGGGTTCCAAGGTTAGTCCTCAATTATAAGCCTTTAAATAAGGTTTTAGAATGGATAAGATATCAAATCTCAAATAAGCAAGATTTACTCAAGAGAATTTCTTCAGCCAAGACATTCTTAAAGTTCGACATGAAATCAAGGTCTTGGCAAATCCAAATCAAGCCGGAAGAAAGATACAAAACGACGTTCAATGTTCCTTTTGGTAGTACAAATGGAACGTAATATCACTTGGTCTAAAAAATGCACAATTAGAATTTCAAAAGATTATGAATGATATATTCAATCCGTACCAAGAATTCACAATTGTCTATATTAATGGCATCTTTGTTTTCTCTCAAGAAATAAATCAATACT
The DNA here is from genome assembly GCA_026257165.2 of Telfairia occidentalis. Classification (NCBI taxonomy): domain Eukaryota; kingdom Viridiplantae; phylum Streptophyta; class Magnoliopsida; order Cucurbitales; family Cucurbitaceae; genus Telfairia; species Telfairia occidentalis. The sequence continues at coordinate 7,260 of JAOANK020527236.1, forward strand.
TTAGGCATCTAAAGACTTTCTTAAGCATCATCGAAACCAACGGATTGGTTGTGTCTAAACCAAAGATTAAGCTGTTTCAAACTCAGGTTAGATTATTTGGATATGAAACTAACAAAGGTATGCTCAAGCCTATTCAAAGTTTAATTGAGTTTGCTAACAAATTTTCAGACAAGATTCTAGATAAGACTCAACTACAACACTTTTTAGAGCGCTTCAATTATGTTGGAGACTATATTAAAGATCTCTATGTTATTTGCTAACCTTTATTTGATAGGTTGAAAAAGAATCCACCACAATGTATGGAGGAGCATACTTCAGAAGTTAGATCAATCAAATCTTGTTGTGATTTATGTTGATTTAATCATTAATTTTAGGATCTTCTTTTATACCCAATTTATGTTTTTAATTCTATTGGGATATATTGTATATTCTAGATCCCTAACCTTATTATTCCATCTTATTTATTGCTGCCCATGGTCCACATCTTTTGGGCCATTTTTGGGAAAAGAATGTTGAGGCCCAAAAGATTTACCCACTTAAAATGAATCGGTTTGGTTCAGTTTATAAAATCCTAGTTTGGGTTAGCTGAACGGAACCAAACCAAAACACTTACTTAATATATATACATCTCATTCTTTTGTTTAACCTAAGAGTTGAAGTTGAAAAGTTTGGCCTTTTTTTGTTGTGAGAAAAATCGAGAGAGAGGGGAAAAAGGGGGGAGGCACCGCGCTACGTTGCCACCACCGCTACCACTGCCTGCTGTACCGTCGCCATTGCTGCTCGGGTAAGGGGAGAAATGACGCTGCCGCATGTTCTGAGTGCTTGGCCATTCGAAAGAACGTTGGCGATCTCCGATTTGAGCCCGAACAAGCTGCGGTCATGTGGGTCTTTGTCATCAAAGGTTGTATTGTTTTTTAATCTTTGATTTCTTGGTGATTCCCTTCCTTAACATAATTCCTCTATCATTTCCATGAAGATTATTTATGTGTTCTTGAGGTTTCAGATTATTCTTGTTTATTAAATCCTCCAAGAATGTGAATCTTTGAATTTTTCTTTGTAATTATGCTTATTGTGTTCTGATTTCATAGATCCTTTAATAATATTGACTACGTAAGGGGGATTTATCCTTCTTACAAGTGGAGTAGGTCTTCAGACCGAACCACTATAAATTTGCGAGTCGTTTCTCTCTTTTCTCTTACTCTCTTTCCAATATTATTAAGTTCTGACTCATATCGATTGCTGAAAATTTATCTTGAGCATATGTTGAATGCTAGAAATTAACTTGAACTTCTTTTAAAGTGCTGGAAAATTATTCTGAGTCCAAATGAGGTGCTGAAATTTATTTTGGACTTAATTGATTGTTATAATTGATTATACAGACTGTTGTAAACATTTAGAAGAATTAAAAATAACAAATCTCTTGTAAAGGAAATTTTGTGTTTATCCTTACCAAACGAAGAAGAAAAATTAATCGTTGAAATAGATGCCTCAAACATAGTTATGGCAAGATCCTGAAACAAAACTTAAATGGTATGGAAGATATTATTCATTACCATTCTAGAGTTTGGACAAATGCTCAAAAGAACTATTCATTGGTCAAAAACGAACCTGACAATAGTTCTTTGTGTTCAAAAGATCCAAAGAGATTATTTCAACACGGAATCCACTATACAAAAGGACTCAAAAGCATCAAAATATGTCCTGGAAAAGGATGTAAAGAACCTTGTCTCAAAGCATATATCCCCACGGTGGCAAGCTATCATATCTTACTTTGACTTCAAAATTTTGCCTATAAAAGGAATCAACAATCCACTAGTTGATTACCGATCAAGAGATTTCCTCTGTAAGGATCCTAATGAAAAACCTTCATTCCTTTGAGAAAAAGAACTTTGAGAAAAAGGCGATGAAAAACAAGAAAGAATGCAGCTAAGACATCAAAGGCATAGGGCCCTCCTCAAGCTCAACTAAGGAGACGTCCACAAGGCTATCAACCTCTCATACACTATGGCCACACTGATGAATGCCAATTATTCAATGGACTTGGGTTTCAAGTCGTTATAATGAAGAAATCAAAGGTGGTTGCAACCTCTTCTAGTACTCAACTGCCATCTAACATGGTGATTCTTGAGTGATCTACCCTACCTCCACATGGTGATTTTATGAGACTAGTTGTCTCAATCTCTTTTCAATTCTCTTCAAACCTTCTGGGATCATCCATCCAAAAATCATATTCTAAATCTGTTGTTTCGAAAAAGAGATTTATCCCTCGACCAGAAGTTAAAACCTATATTTAAAAATCCCAAAATCTTGAGACTATAGTCGAACTCGAATTTGACGACAACAGTATCAAAGAAATCTGCCAAAACATTTATCCAATAGGTTTTCACATCAAAGACCGTTCTGATCCCTTAAAGATCATCTATTCAAAACTAAAAATATTCAAAGTTCTTAACCCGAAAAATTTGAATCAAAGTTTGTTCACAGAACGAACCCTTTCTAAACAATTTAGACTATAAACATTCAATTACTGAGATTACATGAATGCCTAGTACATTATTTTCTAGTATCAAAGTTATGAGCATTCTTGGGTCATAACATTATGCGATAACACCCATAAAATCAATTACTTATTTTAGTTCATACAATGGTGGAACACTTTTAGATTAGCGAAAGAAATTTTCCCTGTACCCATTGAAGAATTGTTTTACAATTTTTCAAATAAAATATTCAAAGATAATTTTCCAACTACCTTTAGATTTTCGTTATATTTTTAACTTCCATAGATTTTTTTTTAAGAATTACTAGCTAGCAAATAACGACAACGTTTAGTGCCTAAATAAAATCTATAGGATCAAATGGTGGGAAAAATTTAACTTTTCTCATGCCTGACTTCAAAAAGTTAAATCATGGTTTGAAGCCAATGGTCATCTTGAAGACCTTTTGAAGAAGAAGAACCATGTATTTCTCACAAGTAAATTAAAGTTGATAGCTACATTAGCAGCAACTAGCTCAGAAGAAGACATGCAACATCTTATTCATCAAATTGTCAGCTCCTCAAGCAAATCATCGTCCCCTATAGTACAGTCTCTAAGAAAGATGAAATTCAAGACAAAGGTGAAGGTCTCGGATTCCAACCCTTCGGACCTTCGACCTACGACCTCAATCACCTCCTTTTAGATTCACAACCCCCAATGTGAATCTAATATTATTACAAAAAGTTATTGTAAATCCTTGTTTTTTTCTGTTGTAAGGTTAAGTATTTCTGTAAGACTGTACATTAAAATCATCGTGTGTCTTAGCCACTTTGATGAAGCTACAGAGATGAAGTTATCAAGTCTCAAAAGCAGAAGAATTATTTACAAAGATTGTTGTTCGACAATAGATTGGCAGCGCAAGAGTAAGATGCGAAAGACCTAGTAGTATCATGCCGGTGCAAAAAGTTCAAATAATGGTGAACCAGAAGAGACAAGACAAATTAATTAAAGCAAAAGGTGCTCGTGCTGACATATCTCGTCAACTTTTATCATTTCACATTTAATCAATGTAGTTTATTCATTTCTATTTGTTTTGTCCTTTTCTTTTCAAAAGGAGATTTGCAAAGGTTGTAATCAACCAGAGTCTTGTCCTATCCGTTCAATCTTATCTGCTAGTGAGCTAACATTAATTTTCATTTAAAGTTTGAAGTCTATAAAAGACTTTATCATTTGTATTCAAAGGCATTAGAAGCGTACAGCTCTAAGTGATCCTTTTGATTGTTGGATAACCTTTTTCTTTGAGAAAGCCATCTCTAATTCTTCTTATGGCCTTCTACCATTAAACATGTAATTTAGCCCTTTCGTTTCATGAGTAGTATCTCAAATACATCTCATGCGTGTCTTTGTTTGAATAGGAATTAAATTCTCTTTTGAGGTAGCCATAATCTATCTCGAACGGTGCTATGATAAAATTAAGCTGTCCGTCATCGGTTGGTGAAGAAGGTTTTTCTTTACAATTGATTTATGGAATCAGTCGGATGGCTTTTTCAAAATAGAAAGTTATCCAACAATCAAAAGGATCGTTTAGAGTTGTAGGCTCGTGATGCCTTTGAATATAAACTCTGAAGTCTTTTATAGGCTCTGGAATTGAAACAAAAATTAATTTTAGGTTACTAGCAGATTAGATTGAACCGATAGGACAAGACCTTGACTGATAACAATCTTTGGGAATCTGCTTTTGAAAAGAAAAGGAAAAAAAATCAACTAAAAATGAATAAAGTACAATAATTAAATGAGAAATGATAAAAGTTGACGAGATATGTCTGCACGAGCATCTTTTGCTTTATCAAAGCTACTTTAATAAAGTTATCTCGTTTCTTCTGCTTCGTCATTATTTGCACTTCTTGCACCGTCATGATACTAGTAGGTCTTTTGCATCTTACTCTTGCGCTGCTAATCTACTGTCGAACAACAATTTTTGCAAATAATTCTTCTGCTTTTGAGACTTGATAACTTCATCTTTGCCGCTCCATCGAAGTGGCTAAGTGATAGCACACGAAAATGTGCTATCCTTAGGCTTAGTTTTAGCTAGTTTTATTAGATAATTTCAGAGCTTTCACGTGTTTTTATTTTAATTTGTAGGTACCGAGCTTAATTTGATGAAATGATGAATTCGGGGTTGTTCGGGTCAAAAAACGAGCTTAAGAAGACCAATTTTGGCTAAGGAAAGAAGAAAGAGGCCAAAAATACAAATGACCCGAGGAGGCAGCATCATGACGCTATGCCCAGGCGTTGAGACGCTGGAATTTCTGGATTTTTGGAGATTTGATCAACAGTGTCGAGACGTTGTTCAATGGCGTCTCGAAGCCGTAGAACAGCACACACAGCTGCACGCAAGCACATGCAGGCGCCCGCACGCCCCACACCGCACGCCCATTGCCTCACCCATGCACGCGCCCCTCGCCAACCTGATGCCAGCATTGCTCAACGCCTCGTAGCACGCCTACTCAATGCTCCCACATGAGCGTGCGTCGTGACACCCCTCGACGCAACCCCTCAACGTTGCATGCCCACACGCGCGTGCCATTCTGCTGTACAACCCATGACAGCGTCTCGATGCTACTTTCAGCGTCTCGACGCTGTCAATTTTGGAGTCCCTAAGCGATGCTCGTGCCGCACTTCTGTTGACCAATCAAGACCAGCGTCGAGACGCTGTCTTATGGCATCTCAACGCTGGGGGCAGTGACCTCTTTTTAAGTTAAATTTTCATTCTGAAAACGGGGGGGGGGGGGGGCATTGGGTAAC
>JAOANK020527617.1:0-12532 GCA_026257165.2 Telfairia occidentalis
ATAAACAAGAGTTCATAGTTAGCTCAAGATTAAGATCAAGTTACCTAGGTCATCAGATTGAAATTAGTCAGTGTTTTTAGTGATCGGCATTATACTGAAACAATGACTATGTCGCGGTCCAGGCTTATACAAACTCATTGCATAGAACGCCCCCACTCGCATGTCTCCACATGAATAATTTTGGATCACATCGTTTGTATCATATACAAAGCGCTCCGCGTTCCATAGTGTCCCCAGGAGAAGGCACCCAACCTAATCCGTATACTATGGACCATTTTGGCTATGTACTTAAACTTGATCCACTTTTAAGTCTCCACATAAAGTCTAAGTATTCACGTTATAGCCATTGGTTCTTTAGTTTATTGGATTTATAGAGTTATAAATAATTCAATAACATTACTGAATAACTTCAATAACTACTTTATTGATGATAGATTATGTTTACATACCACTTAGTTTTAGGACATAAAACCCAACAGGCATCTACGAGAATCACTTTGGTGGTCGCTCCCTAGCTGCAAAGTTGGTCTGCCAGGGGTACTACTGCTAGACGATGGGCACCTACGCCTGCATTTTTGCTCTATAATGTCATCACTATCAGAGGCTTGCCTCAATCCCTAGGCAATCACCCACCATTCTTATCCGGGTGGAGAGTCCCTGGCCCTTCACATAATGAGGGATATACCTCATTAGACCCCTCCCCGTGGGCAGACAAACCAAGCACGCTGTAGTAGCTATTGATTATTTTACCAAGTGGGCCAAGGCTGAGGCTTTGGCTACGATAATTGAGAAGAAGGTCATAGTATTCATATGGAAGAACATAGTATGTCTATTCAGAGTGCGTTACGTAATCATTTCGGACAGCTGGCGTCAGTTTGACAACAACAACTTCAAGGACTTCTGTGAAAGGCTGAATATTAAGCATTTCACCTCGTCCCTGCTCACTCCCAGGCAAACAGGTAGGTAAAAGCGGTAAATAAGATCACCAAGCATGGGCTCAAGACCCGGTTGGAAGAGCTAAAAGGCACATGGGCCGAGGAGTTACCCTCGGTACTCTGGTCCTATCGGACCACTGCCCGGACAGCCATAGGAGAAACACTATTCTTCTTAGCCTTCGGAGCAGAGGTCGTGCTGCCAATCAAGATTGGCCTACAATCACACCGCAGTCTGGAGTTCTCGAAATCTCAGAACGATGAAATCTTAAAGCTACACCTCGACCTGTTGAAGAGGCTCGATGAAACTCAGAACTCAAATAGGCCGACTATCGCAATCAAGTGGTTTGCTTCTACAACTCTCTAGTGTGCCCTCGCTAGTTTAAAGTAGGCAACCTCGTACTAAAGCAGATCCTTCACCACCCCGGTGCTGTTGGGCCGAACTGGAAAGGGCCATATGAGGTGAAGGAACTTCGGCAAGAAGGGACTTATGTGCTGGCGGACTTGAGGAGACAAGCTCTACCTCGTCCCTAGAATGCAGGCCACCTACGATTATATCACCAGTGAACATGCAAATGACAAATGAACTAAAAACTTAAGGTTCACATCGACCACAAATAGCCGAGGTTACCTTAAATGGGGACCCCTCCTACGACATTGGTGGGTGTAAATACTCAAAAAATGGCAAAGCAACGATGTGTAGTATTCCATCAATAAAGGAAAAATTGATTTTATTGATAAATAGACTTAATGTCTGTTTTATTACAGCGAGATCCCTAATCTAATAAGCCTTAAGATTGTCTTTGTTACAACAAAGTCCCTAACCTAAATAGCCTTGAGGTCGACTTTATTACAATGAGATCCCTAATCTAAATAGCCTGAAGGACCGGAGAATAAGATAAACAACCCGATTGATGACAGAAGGAGGGTAGCAGTTCATCACCTTGGGTTGACCCCTCTACAAAGTGCTTCCACCAACCGGAGCTGAAGTCCCTCAAAGGGGAGGGTGAATAACGCCTACACCTAACGAGACGAGATCGACTTGCGAGAATAGATCCCATCTCTACCGTGGCATCCCCCGACCCCACTAGTTTAGACCCCAGACGTTCTCCCACTGTGGTATGATGGGACTGAAACTCTACGAGAGCTCGGCCGTCGTGCGTCAGCTCCCACATGATCTCCGCGGAACAGAGTCTCTTGGATAGATTTATGCCAAGCCTGTTGGCTCATCTAAGCTCTTGGTAAAATGAACCTAGGTTGACTTATGAGTGGCTAGATTATTCTCAAACCCCACTTCCTACACAAAAACACGATCCACCAAGTTAGACTGAATCGCCTTGTTCTTAGCCACTGCAGCCTCCATTTGCTCAATAACCGAGCTCCAATAGAAGTCCACCCAAAATGGACTCGGTACATGAGTAGGAGACTCACCCCTAGTTAGGGACAAAGTCTCATCTCGCTCCTGTAAATTAGACATTCTACCTTGGATAGATTGAAGCTCGAGGGAATGAAGGAAATGGGTGACGATGGCAACCCTTTTATAGACCCCCATTGGGTCACCTCGGATCTGTGAGACCCTCACGGAAAGGAGAAAAATCCGTATGAAGGGCGAAGAATCCACCAAAAATGGGCAAAATCCCGGGGAAAGGGGTTAAATCCTTGAGAATTGGGGATCCTGAATCCTGGGGAAAGCCCCCCAAACTTCTAGTCGATTAGTCTCGAATTCAAGTTAAAGGTCGACCAGCCACCTCAGATGCCTTAAATGGCCGAGGAAGACCTTGGGGTCTATGCCAAGGATGAAGAACAACCTTGGTTCACCACCGACGCACTTCGATAAAAAGAAAAAAAAATGGGGCTAAGTACAAAATTTAACCACAAGGTCCTAGCTTGCATGAAGATCAAAACTAAAAAAGAGTCCTTTCATTACGAAGAAGGAATGAGTACACTAAGTTCATTCAAATTAAAATACAAAAAAAGAGAGAGGTTGATGTACCCTAGACTAATATGTCACTGAGATGGTCTCGGTCAACATCGTCTGGGAGAATCTCGGCCTGAGGTGGCAGAGCTTCACCATTAGCAGCCGCACCCACTTCTTCTTTAGGAGCCCAATCTGCCTCGTATGCCACTTGAATGCTTGCCCAATCTTAGTCTGAAAACTACTCTAAGGCCTTGTCTAGGGCATAGTCGAAGCCCCGAGTGGCCCACTCCTTCTGTGTCTCTCCTAGGCCTAGGTGATCTTTGAATGCCGCGGTAAGTAGAGAGGCATCTGAGAGGGTAGGCTTGGATTGCGCGACCTTCTCTTTCGCAACCTTCTTCTCCTCCATTGCATGGGAGGCAACATCTTTTAGCTTGGCCTCAGAGCGCCTCCATGCCGCTTCGACCTCCTCAGAAATGACAAGCTGTCCCTTCAGCATCTTGGCCTCTTGAAGGACCTCCTCAAGCTTTGCGTCAGCAACCACTCACACTGATGCTTCCTCGCCAGGAGCATTTTCAGTTGCACGCCCCTTCTTCTCAGCTACTCGAGTTCAAGCTTGTTCAGTCACGCTTTGCTGAGCCCGTTCTAAGAGCTCAGCACTAGCCACCACGACTCCCTCCCACAAAGACAAGAGTAACTACGCAAAGGTCTGAAAGTTAGAAGAACCGTAAAAAAAAAAAGCACTCGCACTCACTCGTGAGGCATTGTTGCAAAACCAGCTTAGGAGCTTGTCGGTGGTCTGTAAGTGAAACCAACACTGAAGTTCGATCGATCTCCAGCAGATGCCAGAAACTTTATCGCCAGCTACTGAGATGCACCATAGTGTACGGGTCAGTTTTAGTATAGTGAATATGAGTGTCGAGTGTCATCCTCGAGATTGGGTTTCTGGTTTGATTAAGTACCACAGATAATCACACCTCATTTTATCTAGGAAATCAATTATTAAAAATAAATCTAAGTTACACTCCTTCTACTTCTAGATAGGTGGAGTTCACAGAAGGAGAACGTGCCTTGACTCTAATTGTTATGCTTGTGACACCAAACATTACGAATAACGGACTTCCATACTGCCATGCAACTATAAGCTGGGTTTAACTAAAGTTTGACTTTCTCTCTCAAACTCACTAGTCTCTTACTTAACATACAGACTCAACCTCTCAGTCTATTACCCACACACTTAGCAAGGCAATATGAGCTACCCTCCGATTATGACCCCATAGAAGACCCATTGTGATCCCATCCTCTAACGATCTCAGGGCAAACCCGCTTGTCATCGCGGTTTACAACAGACCCACTAGAGATAATAACACATGCTTCTCTAAAATAGACCTCTGCTCATCATGTTAGCCTACTACAATCATGCAATCGAGATCTAATCTAAGCCTTACTCTCTCGAGCTAAAACTTAAATCATGCAAACAGTTTAATGCTTTGACCAGAAGATGATCGCAACCCACTGTGTTACTGCAAGTGTACGGGTCAAGTTGTAATATAAAATGGCCTAAGAGACCTAGTATTATCCTCTGGGAATTGGATTTTCTAATTTCCTTAGTTATTAATTTAGTCTTTCAATTTTATGCAGGGAATCCAAATTCATACAACGATTCTAAACTGTAGAATTAAAATAAAAGACGATATCCTAATGGTGTAAAAATCAATAGAATGAAGGTTTTATGGTGTTGGTATCGCGAACGAAACAATTAAACAAACTAATTCACTTATGGATACAATTGATTACCAAATTTTCTAAGTCTAAGGTTAATTAACCAAGGTCTTCCCCTCTCGAGGTCTACCGACTCTCACGATTAATTCCCTATTCAATGTCTTGCAATAAGAATCTAAAAGCCATATAAGAAAAACCTATCATGGAACCACACCAGTTCTCTTATCACTCTCATGCATAGAAAAGCATATGTCTAAAATCCTTAGTCTAAATTTACTACCCTCTCTTTGAAGCAAGATAATAAAAGCGACGTACGAACACTCAATGGCCAGTTGAATGTATATATTAACGTGTTGAAATTTAGAAGAAATTCCATAAGAAAAACTAAGAAATTTAAGAGTTCATAACAACCAACACCCTAAAACTAAGAGATTTAGCTACTGATATACATCATTAAGAGTCCAGAAAATCTCCTAACAACAAAATCCATCAAATGTTTAAGAGAAGAAAGGAAACTCTGGGAAGAATCCATGCCTTTCAGCCGTAGGTTCATTTCTCGAGGTGTAAAACTCAATCCCGAGCACTCCAAAAATCCCCCAACTACTCCAGAATATTAGCCTTTAGAGTTCTATGTTGAATTCAATCGAAAATTGCACCAAAAACGACCTCATCAAAACCTAGATATAAGGTTATTTTTATAGACATCGCCACAGCGTTGAGACAGTATAACATAGCGTGGAGATGCTATGCTTGATATTTACCAAAATGCCATCGTATTTTGGAAAAGGGGGGAAACTTATTGAGGTAGCGTTGAGACTCTATAGCATAGCGTCCCGACGGTACATCGAATTTTCCTATTCTATTGGGAAATTTTGGTGTAGCGTTGAGACGCTACTTCCTTAGCCTCTCAACTCTGAAGCGCCTGCTTTCTTGTCACTATTTGGGAGTCTCAACACTGTCCTTTAGTGTTGAGAAACTAGCTCTCGGGTTGCTCCTTTGATTTTCTTCCTTGATTTAGCCCGTTTGTGGTTTGTTTGACTCGTTTTTTCCCCTAACAACCTCGACTTCATCTCTTTCCGTGGAATGCTCGGTTCTTACAAAATTTCACAAGTAAAAGTATCAAAGTACCCTTTTAACATACAAAACTACCAAATTATAGGTCTAAAAATAGTACCTTTTGAGTGCTATCAACCACCTCATACTTAGAGTTTTGCTAGTCCTGAGCAAAAATAAAATTCAAACATATAAGAGAACTTCAATGCTTGCATGCTTCAGTCTCATCATTCAATGAATAATAACATGTAATAAGCTCAATAAAGGAAATGTTCATGCATATTTATCAGTAAGCAAGTCGAAAGTCAATTCTTATCCTCCCTTGCACGTGTGTGTGCAAACCTATCCTACTCTAATCCTTACAAGCTCGAAGTGCATTTAATGTAGTCTTTCCTAAACTACCTTCACTCTAATACTAAATTGTTTTCAAGTGAAATTTCTAACTTAGGGAGCTTCAAATAATTACTTTACTTTTTTTAAAATTTTATTTATTTATTTATTTTTCATTAAAAAAAAAGTCTAAAAGAGGAACCTAGCAAGACGTACTACCTTCGTTCTGGCTTACTGTTAACTCTTAGAATAAGAGTTAAGTGAGTATCTTTTAAAAGCATATTGATTCATGAATACCCTTTTTGACACTCCTTTGAACATGAATTATGTGATTTAACACTTGTACTTACGTTTGAGTTGATGAATTGCATGATTAGTGTGACTAAGGTTAAGTGTTGGAAATTCAAAGAAAAAATACTAATCTATGTTAATCTGTAAATTTTGCTGTAGCATTCCAGCTGATAGAAGAAATTCCTACTGCATTACTGAGCTGGAAAAGAAGGAAGTGACATGTCACCTCATTAATTGAGCCGGCAATTGGCACCTGATTCAGTTGGAAAAACCAATCTCAGAGCTCCACATGGATCAGTTGTCTAATTCAGCCCTGTTTCGTTTTCAAAGTGGATAAGATGGTGAGAGAAAAAGCCCAAAAAAGATATAAGCTCCCAATTACGGAAGAGGAGGGCATCCATTACACACTTCTCTAATTTTGGAGAAAAAGGCAAGGAAGATAGAGCTGTCCGAAGGAGATTCACCCAAGAAGGAAAGGAAGAAAAGCTAGCTTTTAGGAGAAGGCATTTTTGGAAAGAAAACCTCTCCCCTTCTTTCCCTCTACCTATTTGTCCTATTTTCTTTCCTCTTTTAGATTAAGTGGTGTGATTTTCATTTTCTATGTTAACCAAAGAGCATTCCGAATTTTTTAGTTTCTTTATTCATGTTTAATTCAATTTTAACTGCTTGTTACTTTCTACTTTTAAGCATGAACTAAATTTTCTAAGGCAAGGGTGAGGAATTTACTTTTGTTGACTTGTTGAAAGTTTGTACAACACCTTTTAGCTGGCTTTCTATTGAGTATTAATAAATTTCTACTTGATCAATCTGAATATATTGGTTGGCCATCTTTACATTTTACATTTTAGTGTGAACTTGGGAAAGGAAAAACTATTGGACCCCTTTAATGCTCTCATTAGCTGAATCTAAGTTGGGATTCGTGAGTGAGCTAGGAATAGCTTCTCCCTAATGCATCAAAAGAACACTAGAGCTTAAAATCAACTAAGAGCATGGAAATAGACTTAGTAGCTTGACTTCGGAAGAAGCAAAAGAGTTGTTTATGTGGTATTTTTAGAAATGATGTAGCATCCTGTAGCAGTTAGCAATTGAGTTCCCTAGCCTGAGCCTGCTCTTAATCATTTTGCACAAAGGTTTGATCACATCTCCTACTAAAGCTTATCTTGTAAGTTCATGGTCTATTATTGGTCTTTTAACAAACTCAATTTTGGTGACCTCATTGTTCTAAACAGTAGCATTTAATTAAAGATTTTGTTTAATTATTCGTGTGGATCGACCTTGTTTGCTACAACTTCAGGGCGTACACTTGCATCTTGTAGGATCATCAACAAGTTTTTGGCGCCATTGCTGGGGATCAATTACAACAAAACTGTTTTTAAAAGTAAGTTCAGGTGAATTTAGTGCTTATAGAAACTAATTAAGTCGTCGTGAATTGTAGGTGCTGTAAAAGTGCATGAATGAGTTTCCTGATCTAGAATTCTTATTGGACTTCGACTCTGAAATTGAAAGGACTCTAAGGAGAATCAGAAGAGAAAGGAAAGAAAGACTAAATCAGAGAGAAGATCAACAAGATATGGCTGAGCTACCAAATAGACCAATCATGAACCCAGAACCTGTAAGGTAGCAGCCACTTGAAGTAGTTAATCAGGCTATTAACCCTGGAAATATTGTGCAAATTGCTGATGATAGGGAAAGAGCCATACGAGATTATGCATCCCCAAGATACAATGAACTAAATCTTGTTATAGTGAGGCTTGGAATTCAAGCACAACACTTTGAGCACAAGCCTGTGATGTTCCAAATGCTTCAATCCAAAGGGCAATTTTATGGTCTAACTGTTGAAGACCCTCACCAACATCTCAAATCCTTCTTTGAGGTTTGTGATTCATTCGTCATCCTTGGAGTGTCAGGAGAAGCTTTGAGACTCACTATTTTCCCTTATTCGGTCGCTGGTGAAGCTCTAGCATGGCTAGGAACTTTAGTGCCTGAATCTATTACTACTTGGAATGAAATGGCAAGGCAACTCCTGCTTAAGTATTTCCCTCCAACCAAGAATGTCAAGCTAAGAGGAGACATAATCACATTTAAGTAAGGAAGTGATGAATCCTTCAGTGAAGCTTGGGAAAGACTCAAGGGGATGCTCAGAAAATGCCGTCATCATGGTCTGCCACATTCTATTTAAATGGAAGCATTCAATCATGGACTCACAAAGCCCTCTAAGCTAGTAGTGGATGCCTCTGCTAATGAAGCCTTACTCACTAAGTTTTATAACGAAGTAGTGGAGATCTAAGATATAATTTCAACCAACCACAGTCATTGGTCAGATCCTAGAGAAGAGATTGACATTGTGGACAAATCAAGAGGAAAGTTGGAGCTAGATACTTTGTCTGCCTTGTTAGCTCAAGTGTCTACCATGTCCAACATGTTGAAAAATCTCACCATAGGTAATGCAACTTAGAGCCCAGCCATAGTGAATCAACTTAATGCAATCTTCTGTATCTATTGTGGAGAAAATCATTTGATGGAGAATTGCCCCACAAATCCTGCTTCAGTGTATTATACTGAGAATCAGAATGCCTAAAGAAACGATCCCTTTTCTCAAACGTACAACCCTGGTTGGAGACAGCACCCAAATTTCAGTTGGGGAGGTCAATGAGCCAATAATCAAGGTGGTCAAGTACAACAGAAACCCAATTTTCAACTATACCCCAACATAATCAACAAAGGCAGGCCTTAGCAAATCAAGTAGTCCCTGGAACTTCCCTAGAGAGTCTAGTGAAGGAATACATGGCAAGGAATGATGCTTTCATACAAATTCAGTAGGCTTCCATTAAGAACTTAGAAATTCAAATGGGGCAATTAGCCACTGAGTTGAAGAATAGACCATTTGGCAAGTTACCCTCTGATACAGAAAACCCAAAGTGAGAAGGGAAAGAGCAACTGCAAGCCATAAAGTTAAGAAGTGTCAAGAGGCTAAGTGAGTAGCAAGTTGAACTACAGAAGGAGCGAGAGGAAAGCAGTATACAGAAAACTGTTTTAGCAAACAAAAAGAGTGAAGAACCAGTACTAACTGAAGGTGAAAATTCAGCTTCTCCAGTGAACAAAGAAAAGGAGAAGCCTAAAGAAGTAGCTGTGAAGATCTCACAATAAGAAGAGATGAGGAAGTGGTTAGCAAAAGAGTTAGGGACACCCCTATCTTTAACCCACCACCTTTTCCTTTTCCTTAAAGGCTGAAGAAACAAGAGCAAAAACATCAATTCAGAAAGTTCGTAGATGTGCTAAAGTAGCTGCATATCAATATCCTATTAGTGGAAGCCTTAGAGCACATGCCCTCTTATGTCAAATTTTTGAAGGATATCCTTACAAAGAAAAGGAGGTTAGAAGAGTATGAAATGGTTTCCCTAACTGAAGAGTGTAGTGAAATTTTGAAAAATAAGATCCCTCCAAATGTAAAAGACCCTGGGACCTTTACCATTTCTGTTTCAATAGGAGGAAAGGAGTTGGGAAGAGCTCTTTGTGATCTGGGAGCTAGCATCAACTTGATGCCCTTATCCATCTATAAAAAGCTTGGAATATGAGAAGCAAGGCCCACAACGGTGTCATTACAATTGGCAGATATATCAATCACTCATGCAAAGGGAAAAATAGAGGATATCTTAGTGCAAGTGAACAAATTCATTTTCCCTGCTGACTTCATCATCTTTTACTATGAGGCTGATAAGAAGGTGCCAATTATTCTTGGGCACCCATTCCTAGCAACAGGAAGAACACTCGTAGATGTTCAGAACGGAGAACTCACTATGAGGGTTCATGATCAACACGTAATGTTTACTGTCTTTGATGCTATGAGATGTCCTTCAAAATTAGAAGAGTGCTCACAGATGCAGATAATTGATGACTTAGTTTAGAAGATATTTGAGAAAGAATCCAATATGCAACACAAGAAGAATTTTGGGGAAATTGAGTTTTCTGAGATAAATACAGGGGACAATAATGTTGTAGTAGAAAACAGTGTTCTTGAAATTATCAGCACCAGAAGGTTCGAATCACTAGAGCTATCAGAGAGGCAATCTAAACGAATCAAGCCTTCACTAGTAGAGGCCACTGACTTGGAGATGAACCCACTACCTGATCACCTCAAATACTCTACCTATAATTATTGTTGCAGAAATGATCAAGGAACATGAGGAAGCTCTATTGAAGTTATTGAAACAGCATAAGAGAGCCATTGGCTGGACTATAACAGACATCAAGAGGATAAGTCTATCTTACTGCATGCATAAAATCAATCTGAATGATGGGAATTTCAAATCAATTGAGCAGCAAAGAAGACTTAACCCAGCTATTAAAGAGGTAGTAAAAAAAGAGATCATAAAATGGCTTGATGCAGGAATCATCTACCCTATTGCTTATAGTAATTGGGTTAGCCTAGTTCAGTGCGTGCCTAAGAAAGGAGGAATCACTATGGTGATCAATGCGGCAAATGAATTGATCCCCACCAGAACTGTCACAGGCTAGAGAGTTTGTATGGATTACAAGAGGCTGAACGAAGCAACCAAGAAAGATCACTTCCCATTGCCCTAATTGATCAGATGTTGGACAAAGTAGCTGGTAAAGACTTCTATTGTTTCTTTGATGGATACTCTAAATACAACCAGATAACCATAACACCAACTGACCAAGAAAAGACCACTTTCACATGTTCTTATGGCACTTTTGCCTTTAGAAGGATGTCATTTGGACTATGCAATGCCCTAGCTACTTTTCAAAGGTGCATGATGGCAATATTCTTAGATCTAGTGGAATTAGTGATAGAAGTCTTCATGGATGATTTCTCAGTGTTTGGGGAAAACTTTGCAACCTCTGTAAACAATTTGGGCAAGGTGTTGGCAAGGTGTGAGGAAACAAATCTAGTACTCAGCTGGGAGAAGTGTCACTTCATGGTGACTGAAGGAATAGTGTTGGTCACAAGGTTTCTAAGAGAGGCCTTGAAGTGG
Source organism: Telfairia occidentalis (assembly GCA_026257165.2). Lineage (NCBI taxonomy): Eukaryota > Viridiplantae > Streptophyta > Magnoliopsida > Cucurbitales > Cucurbitaceae > Telfairia > Telfairia occidentalis. The sequence continues at coordinate 11,238 of JAOANK020527617.1, forward strand.
ATAGGGCTAAGGTAGAAGTAATTGAGAAGATGGAACCTCCTAGCTCAGTGAAAGGGATCAGAAGCTTCTTGGGTCATGTTGGATTCTACAGAACGTTCATAAAATACTTTGCAAAGATATCTAAATCACTGTTCAGCCTATTAGAAGTGAATAAACCATTTCAATTTGGGAAAGCCTGTGCTGAAGCATTTAGGATTCTGAAAAGGGCACTCATTTCAGCACCTATCATGGCAGCCCCTAATTGGGGGCTACCTTTTGATCTCATGTGTGATGCCAGTGATTTTGCTGTAGGAGCAATGCTTGGCCAGAAAAGGGAAAAGATCATCCACCCTATCTATTATACTAGTCATACCTTGAATGAAGCCCAGCTCAACTACACAACCACAGAGAAGGAAATGTTAGCTATGGTATTTGCCTTTGAAAAGTTTAGGGCATATCTAATAGGTACTAACGTAGTAGGGCACACTGACCATGCTGCTCTCAAGTACTTTCTGTCTAAGAAGGATGCTAAGCCTTGATTGATAAGATGGATATTGTTGCTACAGGAATTTGATGTGGAAATTCAAGATAAGAAAGGTACTGAGAATATAATAGCTGACCACCTTTCTAGGATTGAGAAGCCATAAGACAGAATGGAAATCAAAGAGAATTTCCCTGATAAACAACTGTGTGCCATTCAAGAAACCTCATTGACTACAACACCATGGTTCGCAGACTTGGCTAATTATTTAGCAAGTGAAGTTCAGCCACCAGATTTATCTCCATTGGCCATGAAGAAGTTCAAGCATGATGCTAGATTCTACTACTGGGATGAGCCTTATTTGTATAAACAATGTGCAGATGGGATGTTTAGAAGATGTGTTGCCGAGCGTGAAATACCCTCTATTTTGAAACGCTGCCGCAAATCCCTATATGGAGGACATTTTGGTGGACAAAGAACAACTGCAAAGGTATGTCAAAGTGGCTACTATTAGCCTACTATCTTCAAAGATGCTCACTTCATGAGCAAGACTTGTGATAAGTGCCAAAGGATAGATGGCATTGGAAAGAAGGATGAAATGCTTTTATAAATGATGCTAAAAGTGGAAATTTTTTATGTTTGGGGAATAGATTTCATGGGTCCATTTCCTCCTTCTTTTGGGAACCAATACATTTTGGTAGCGTGTGACTATGTATCAAAATAGATAGAAGCTGCAGCATGCCCCCACAATGATGCCAAGACTGAAGGAATCGAATTCCCAGCGGAAGCGGTTGAACGCTTAATGCATTCAAACATGAATTTGGGTAGGAAGAAA
>JAOANK020527717.1:0-12532 GCA_026257165.2 Telfairia occidentalis
TAATTTTGATTAATTAAATGTTAATTAATTAATATTAATTTTACGTTAAAGGTGGTGAGTGGGGAGATTTTCACCCAACTCACTCAATTCACTCACTTCTCTCTTCCTCACATAAATGAACGAGAGGAAGTTCATTTATTCCTCTCCCTGAATTTCACTACAGAACACTCCCTCTCAATATTCGATCTCTTGATTTTGGAGACCACACTCTAATAACGGATATCCCATTCTGGTGGTGTTCATCAACGTCCAGAGGATTTGTACGTAGTTGAAGAAGAGTTCTTCAAAGGTAAAATTTCTTTCTTTGTATTTTTTGTTTAAGTAAAACATGCTTCCTATCCAAATTCATTCTTGAATGCATTAAGCGTTCAACCGCTTCCGCTGGGAATTCGATTCCTTCAATTACCACCTCATAAGCATGGTATTGGTTGCAAGTGGGTTTACTGCATTAAACGACATCCTGATGGTAGTATTGCTCGTTATATCTTGTGGCCAGAGGGTTTCATCAAAAGGAAGTAGTTGATTACTATGAAACTTTCAGTCTGGTAGTTAAGAAACCTATTATGCGTGTTCTTTATCCTTGGCAGCTTCTTTTGGGTGGTCATTGCAACAGTTGGACGTGAAAAATGCATTTCTTCATGGCGAGTTACATGAGGACGTTGTCATGCAACAACCACAAGGTTTTGTGAGTTCTCAATACCCTTCTTGTGTTTGCAAATTACATAAGTGTCGTTATGGGTTAAAACAAGCCCCGCGTGCTTGGTTCGAATGCTTTACGTCTCATTTACTCACCTTTGATTTTGTGGCATCATTGTCTGATCCCTCTCTGTTTGTTCGGAATGTTCATGGTTCACTAACATACTTACTTTGTATGTTGATGATATTATTATTACGGGGAATGATTTGACTTATGTTGATTCTTTTGTTCTTCAACTCAAGGCTAAGTTTGATATGACTGACTTAGGGAGCTTATCTTATTTTCTTGGTCTTAAAGTGCAACATAAGAGTGCTGGGTTGTATGTTAGCCAGGAAAACTATGCACGGGATGTTCTTTCTAGATTTGGTATGGGTGAGGCCATGGCTTGTTCTACTCCTTGTTCTGCTACTTCCGTACATGTTGATTCGCTACCTTGCACAGCTCATGATGCCACTGCTTTTCAGAGTATGGTTGGTGCTCTTCATTATCTTACTTTCACTCGACCCGATATTGCTTATGTTGTAAGTAAAGTTTCTTAGTTTATGCATGCCCCTACTCATGTTCACCTTGCTGCTGTGAAACGTATTTTTCGCTATGTTCATGGTACAGTCTCTCTTGGACTTCGACTCTCTGCAAGTTCTTTAGATCTTACTGCATATTCTGATTCTGATTGGGCTGGTAATCAGGGAGATCGACGCTCCACCACAGGTTTTTTTATATGTCTTGGTTTTAATCCTATCTCTTGGATTGCCAAGAAGCAGTTGACTGTGTCTTAGAGTTCTACTGAAGCCGAATACTGTGCACTTGCTAATACTACAACTGAATTGTGCTGGATTCGTTAGCTTCTCAAGGATTTGTTTGTTTTTCTGCGCAATCTTCCGAAGCTTTACTATGATAATCAGTCCACTATTCAACTAGCTAGGAATCCGGAGTTCCATGGCTGTACGAAACATGTCGAGATTTCGACCTTCATTTTGTTTGGGAGTGTATGGTGTCCGGGGATCTGCAACTACTGTATATTTCTACTCTTCAGCAACCGACTGACATGTTTACGAAGCCCTTAAGTGTAGAGAGACTCACTTTCTTAAGACGCAAACTCATGCCTGGTCAGACATTTGTTTGACGGGGCATATTAGTAGAAGTATCATGCTTAATTTATATTGGGCTTCTGTTGTATTCTAGAAGTAGTTAGGCTGAATTAGTTAGAGTTCAAACCTGTATAAATACTCTGACTATTGAATCTAATATGATGAGGAAAATTATTTTGTCTTTGGGCCTCAATTATCAGTGGGGACGGGATAGAGACCGCATGCCCCATTTCCGTCCCCGTTTACGTGATGATGAATTTTTTTTTCTCATTTCCCCACCAAGATGGGAATTCTCCGTCTCATTCGTGGCAGGTATGGGGAAAATGTGCATCTTACGAAGATACATAGAATATGTAGCCAAATATTAAAAAAAAAAAAAAAATTGTAAAATTACTGGCCACATCCTCCATGTTCAGAATCATGAATTTCTTTTTGGTATGTGCATATGTTCCACTATCACATTAATTTTACTTTTTCAATGCATCAAATTTCAACCACACATTTAATTTCAGCCCCTTCAACATCTCCATTATTATTCTCAATCAAGCTCCATTTCTTATCAACAATGGTTACTTCATCGAAAAACAATCCCGAAGTAGCCCACGAGTTCTTCCCCTTCTTAAGAATCTACAGAGATGGCCGCGTCGAAAGACTCAGGAACAGCTCCGACAAAGTCCCCGCCGCGTCGATGACCCAAAATCCGGTTTCCGATCAAAAGACGTGACGATCTCTGAGGATCCCGCCGTCTCCGCCCGTGTTTTCATCCCATCCTCGGCCGGTCCGAATCAGAAATTGTCTGTGCTGTTGTACGTCCACGGCGGAGCCTTCTGTATCGAATCCGCTTTCGGTTTGAGATACCACACCCACGTGGGTTGTATAGCCGCGAAAGCCAACGCCATCGCCGTCTCCGTCGAGTACCGCCTCGCGCCGGAGCAGCCCATCCCCGCCTGCTACGACGACTGCTCGGAGGCGTTACGCTGGATCGCCGCCCACGCCAACAGGTAATCAATGTGGGAAACCAAAGAATATACTTACTGTTACTTTCAGTCAAAACTACAAATTTGACCCTTTGGGCTTCATTTTTTTTTTTAAGACCAAGTTGGCCGAATGTTTTTGCTTCTGGATTTGATTTTTTAAAAAATAAAAATTGCACATGATAACTAATTTTTGTTTTCTACTTTTAAAAAATATAAAACTAAGGGTAAAATATATTTTTAGTTCTTAAATTTGAAGATAAATTTTAATTTGGTCCCTCAATTTCAAATACTGACAGTTTAGTTCTAACTTTTAAAAAATGATTTTAAAAAGTCTTTGAAGACAAATTATCACTTATAGAATACTGATTTAGCATTTGAGAGATTAAGTGACATAATAATATACTAATTTTAACTTATGGGGCTAAATATAATTTTATTAAATAATATAACTTCAAAAAAAAAACATGTCAAGAAAATTCTTAAAGCCTTCGCAATCAACCGGGGGTTAATTGAGACGAGGTGAGACTCACATATGCCGCTGTAAGTCGAATTTGACTTGCTCACTGTTATCAGTCTACAGAACAATGAGACTGTTGACCTTATGGAAATTTCCAACTTCTTCAAATCTATCAGGAGGAATGCTGAGTATTAGACTGAGATCTCGTTCATCCACGCTTGTTGAAGGAGAACTCCCTTGTAGATTTTTTGGCTATCGGATCAACAACTTCTGGAATCACCGAAATGTGGAATGGGGTAGATCTTCCTAATAAAAATTAATAAACACAAAAAAAATCGTGTCCATGTTCTTCATCTTTTTTTTTTTTTAATTTTCATATTGATTAGATAAAACAAAAACTTATATATAAAAAAAAAGAAAATTCTTCCTCTCCTTCCTCTTTTCTCTATCCTCTCTTTCCTCTTTCTTCTCCTTCTTCCTTTTCATTTTCCTTTGGAAGTGTACCAAAACCCAATATCTCCTTCTTCCTCTTTGGAGGTTTCGCTTAGGCTTCAATAAGAATCCGGAGGAGTGCCTCGAGTAGCGAGTTTTCAATCTTCAATTTGGATAATGCAAGCTATAACTATACTAATTTACTCTTCGATTTGAATATTCAACTTTTTTTTTAATTAGATTAAATAGTAGTTAGATTTCAGTCTTCGAATTTTCTGGTTACTTGTGAGTAGAATTTCGTATTTACTTGGAGGAAGTGCAAGTTTTTTTTGTTCTTGAAAAGGTGTGCAAAATTCTTGTTTAGCATTTGGTGCACTACTTGAGAAAATGAAGAGGAAGGAGGAGAGAGTGGATTTTGGTGCATTTTCGGAGGAAAATGCAGAGGAAGAAGAGAAGATAAAGAGGAAAGGAGAAGGATGAAAGAAAATTTTTGTGGCATCTTGTTTTATTGAATTAATTTGAAATTTTTGTGTGTGTGTTTTTTTTTTAAATTTTCTTGATATGTTTTTATTTTTATTTTATGTTATTGTTTAATAAATCTCTATTTAGCCATATCATTTAAAATTAACACATCAACATGTCTCTTAGTCTCTCAAATTGTCACATCAGCATTTTATGAATGATAGTTTGACTTCAGAAACCTTTTAGAACTATTTTCTAAAGATTAGGGACTAAACTGTTGGTTTTTGAAATTTAAGGACCAAATTGAAACTTATTCTCAAATTTAGGGACCAAAAATATATTTTACCCTAAAACTAAACATATTTGATAATTGTTTTTGTTTTTTTAAAAGGTTAAAGAGGTAAGAGAGATGTGTGAGAGAAAGAAAAAGATTTGGAAGTATGTAAATAAAAGTTTGGAGATGGAGATAAATTTGTAAAGAGAAAAGTTGGAAAAAGTAAATTTAGAAAGATGAAAAAGATTTAGAGAGAATACCTTTTTTTAGGTTAAGAGAGAGTACTGGTTAGTAGCGTTGTTAAAAAAAAAAACATACTAGTTAGAGAAATTAAGACAATGAAAAGATCGATAGAGGGAAAGAATTGGAGAGAAAAAGATAAATTTTAAAGAGAGAGAAAAGTTGTGAGAGAAAAATGAAAGCTAAGGAGCAATTTTAGCAAGGGAAAAATTTGGAAAAATAATATTAAACTTTTAGAAATATGTTAAAGAAAAAGAGGAATTATAGTTATATATAGATGAAAGTTTTAGAAAGAAATGAGAAATAGGAGTTATTTAGACATGAAATTTTTAGAGAGAAAAATTGAATGGAAAAAATTGTAAAGAGAAAAAATTGTTAGAAAGAGATGTAAAAAGAATAAATTGAGCATTAAAAAATGAATTAAAAAAACTACTTTTTTTTGTTCAAAGAATTTAATTATAATTTCAAAAATATTTTTAAAAACTATAAAATTAAAGATTAAAAAACTACATCTATATAATTGGATATGACTACCATATCGTGACTTGTCCCTATTAACTATCGAATAAAGATTTAAAATTTATAAGCTTCTAATAATAGTTTGATATAAATTTGAAATACTTGTGATGTTATATCATAACTTCAAAAATAAAATTATAAAGATGATATTAAGAATCTTCTACAAAAATCATAATCACCACATTAATAATTTAATGATTGGATCATTAGTAAATTAACACTATTGAGTGAAAAAAAAAAAGGCTAATACTAGTCAAATTATTACTTTTGAATTTATTACTTTTAGTTTTGGTTTAAAATATTATATTAGTCCACTTTGATTAGTTTTGGTTAAAAATACTATAGTAGGCATTTATTCTAAAAGTGTCCAAATTTAGCGAATGTACTTTCAATAAATCTAAAAATGGTCCATTTACTAAGGCATCGACTTTTATTGCTTTCACGCAACAAAAGAATGATAAACAATAATCATAATTAAAACTCATTTGACTTAATAAATAATTCTAGAATGTAGATCGTTCAAAGTAAAAGGACTAAAATGGATGGATAACCAAAGTATCAGACCCATAGAAGTATTTAGACCATGAATTTTTACAACGAAGTATTTAAATTAGTTTACTCACTTCTTCTCCATTTCGTTTTTTTTTTCCATCTTGTTTTGTATACTCAACTGAAAAAAATCCAACAGGGATGGTCCAGAGGCATGGCTGAACGAGCATGCAGATTTCAATCGGGTGTGTCTGGCTGGGGACAGCGCCGGCAGCAACATCTGCCACTATTTAGCGACACGAGCGGGGGAGGTGGAGGGAGTGAAGGTGGTGGCAATGGCTCTAATTCACCCCTTCTTTAGCAACGGTGGAGACAACAAGATGTGGAAGTATCTGTGTCCAGGGACTAGGGGAAACGACGATCCAAGGCTGAGTCCACCCACAGAGGATCTGGCGAAGCTGGCATGTGGGAAAGTGAAGATTTTTCTGGCGGAGAAGGATCCTATGAAGGGAGGAGGGAGGAAGTACGAGGAGGATTTGAAGAGGAGCGGGTGGAATGGGATGGTTGACACAGTGGAGCACGTCGAAGAGAGCCATGTCTTTCATTTGAAGAAGCCCCACTGTGACAACAACGCCGCTGATTTGATGCACAAATTAGCCTCTTTCATCAACTTACAATAATTATTTGTGTGTGTTTGGAAACTTAATTGGAATATAATGTGCTCTTTGATATGTTAAATGTTTTTATTTGGTTAAAAGATCGTCTCGATCTCTTTTATTTGGGTGACTAATGCTGTATTTAAACGTAGTCATTGTATTTTTAAGCAAATGGAGTCGCCAGCCTAGTGTACATTGGTTGTTTGGTGTGTAGAAAAAAACTACGACTTTTCGATGGAAGGATGTTTTTTTGGACGAGATACTTGTGATTTTCCTTTGTGATGATATTTTTTATGGTCTTGTTAAGTTACTAAATAATAATTAAAAAAATTAAAAAAAAGCTCATCTTAACTATTTGAAAAAGATTATTAGAGGTATGCATACATTTTCAAAATATAAAGTAAGGTTTTAGATGTCTAATTTCATAACATATTCATGATACTTTTTTTCTTCTCTTTCATTTTGAAATTTTTAGAACAAACGACAAATTAGTATATCTTTGAAATTCAAAATCAAGAAAAAGGAGTGTATATAAATAATTTTTTTTAAAGAAAAAGAATTATTATCAAATGCCGTTTTCTTTTTCTCCAATTTGAAAGGAAAAAAAAAAGACAGAACACAGAGATCAAAAAACAACATCAAAATCTGACTATGCAGTTCAAAACATGGTCATTGTGTGTTGATATGAACACTGATGCAAATAGAAAGCTTGATTGTTGCAAAACTTTTTGGCTTTTAAATGAGAGAGAAATATAGTGTAAGAAAATGTGCGTAAAAAGAAGTTGGTTCAAATTCTCTCAATTTATGACTTACAATGCATTATGTTATATAAACAGTAGGTAAATGGTCATTTTCAAATTAACTCATGCGATAGGACTAATATACTTTGATCTTTTACGTTTTTGCAAACATAATCATGAATTATAGAAATTACAATAAAAACGAAAAAGAGAGGCTTGTGATGATTTTAAAAACTTTTAAGTTCATGTCAGAAAGTTAGTAACTAATACCGGGAAAAAGGGTGGTTGTGAGATATTAAGGATAATGCCATGGTTTGGTTTAGGTAGAGAGTGCTTCTGGCTGCATACATTAATGATATCTAAAGGATATAAGCATCATAAGCACCATCAAACAGTGGAAATCATTGAGATATCATATTGAAAAGTTTGTTCATACTGTATTTAGAGTCTAAAAGTAATCTGAGACAGCAGGCACTACACCTTTAATTTCAGATTATATTGGCGATAGATTCTTAATCTTCAAAAATATTAAACGTAAGCACGCTCCTCTTCATGGTAGTTATGAAATGAGAATTTTCCTTTTTCCCAAAATCTTAATCGCCAATAGTCAGATAAACTTCAATGATAAACAAAGAAACAATACTAGCGGGGGTGGCTTGTTCATTAATTCCATTGGTCTACAGAAGCCATAAGTATACTCAATTTCTTGTCATGACAAACCAACATTATGTAAAATGGTCAAATAAATTGAACAAACTATTTTCTTCATGCATAATTGCGTATATAAAGCTCTTTAAAGTGAGTTTGCCAGAATTATGAAGCAGCAAAGAAGTTGAAAACCATAGGCTAAATCAGAAAAAACCACCGTGAAGCAATATTAATTGACGAGATACAAATTTAATATTGCTGTTCAGATATGGAAAAGTCCAAGCAACCAGGATCCATTGCTTGATCCCTATCTTGGTTTGTCTTAACTAAAAGTGTATTCAGTTAAAAAATACAACACTAACTATAATCTTGAAGCTTCTTGGAGTTTATCTAGAGTAAAACTTCTTCTAGATTTTTCTTGAAAAATTGTAAATACATATATGAAAAGTAGATCTAGAAATATCCTAGCTTTCCTTTAGGCTCCAAGGAATTCTAGAGAATTCTTTGGATAAGGAAAGCCTTATCTTGAATATATTTTCAAGAGGGGCCTAGAAGTTTCTCTTGGCTTGAACCCCAAGAATTCCTTGCCTATTAATATGAGAGAAGTCTCCATAAATGAGACAAGTTAAGAAAGTGAGAAGTGAGCAATAGAGTGAAAAAGAAGTGTGAGAGAACTTTCTCTCAAGAGTGTCCACTTTTGTACTTTCTCAATAAAAGATTCTTTCCTCAAGAGTTTGCCTATTTACTTTTGGGCTAAATCATTTCTACAAGTCATATCAGAGCTAAGCTAGCGTAGCCTACTTTGGTGGAGCTTCTAAAGATATCGTGTACAATCTGGTACTGTGAAGCTTGTTGTCTGGGACACGGCTTACTTGGGGAGTGCATTCATCTATAAGATGATGGAGGGAGACCTTCAAGTTGTTGGAGGAATCAAGAAGCTCAACACTCAAAATTACAAAACATGGTCCACATGCATGGAGTCATATCTCGAAGGTCAAGACTTATGGGAAGTCGTGGGAGGTAGTGACATCATGCCGCCTGAAGATGCTACAGCCTTGAAGAAACGAAAGATCAAGGCAGGTAAGGCCATGTTTGCTATTAAAACTACTATTGATGAAGAAATGTTGGAGCACATTAGGGATGCAGAGACACTTAAAGTGGCATGAGACACGTTTGCCTCACTCTTTTCAAAGAAAAATGATGCAAGGTTGAAGCTTTTGGAGAACGAGCTTCTTTTAGTTGCTCAATGGGAGATGACAATTAATCAATACTTCAACAAGGTAAAAACTCTTTGCCGTGAAATCTCTGAGTTAGATCCTACTACTACTATTTTCGAGTCAAGAATGAGGAGAATTATTATTCATGGCCTTAGACCCGAGTATAGAATCTTTATAATTGTTGTTCAAGATTGGCCAGTCCAACCTTCTCTTATTGACCTAGAAAACATGCTTGCCGATAAAAAAACATTGACCAAGCAAATGACAGGGGTCACACTAAAGAGCAATAAAGAAGAAGAACTCTTTAGTGGCCAGAGAAAAGGTCATCAAAAATATCAAAAGAAAGTATGATCAAAAGAAGATGAGGAGAATCAGGAGCGCTCTCAAGTAGGGGGAGCTAATGAAAATTAAAAGTATGAGCATAAAAGAAAATGCAAATGCTATAATTGTGAAAAAATAGACCATTATGCTCGAGATGGTCGTCTAAAGAAAAAGTTAGCAGAGAACAATACATCGACCTCCCAGATTGAAAGCATTAGTGAAAAAGAGTGGGATGCAGAGGCATTCTTTGCATCTGCAGAATCCAACTCACAATCAACATCCAATACAGTGGAGAAAGAAGACTTGACTTTCCATGCAAAACAGGTAAATTATGAGAATGATTGGATTGTCAATTTAGGTTGTTCTAACCATATGACAGGAGATAAAAAGAAGCTGCAAAACATGTCAAAATGCAAAGGTAGTAGAGTTGTTGTAACTGCAAACAACTCGAAATTGTCAATAGCTCACGTTCGCAAAACTGTGATACTGCCTCGCTCTAATTCTAGTCAAGTGGAGTTGGAGAACGTGTTTTATGTACCTGGGATGAAGAAGAATCCAGTATCCGTATCTCAACTAACATCATCAGGCAACTTCGTCTTATTTGGACCTAATGATGTTAAGGTGTACCAAGATCTCAAAGTTAGCGGTACACCATTGATGAAAGGGCGAAAAATAGACTTTATCTACGTCATGTCAGCAGAAGCTGCTTACATGAATAAGACACGAAAGAATGAATTGACAGATTTGTGGAATGTGAGACTTGGTCATGTCTGCTACAACAAATTGAACATAATAATGAGCAAGTCTATACTCAAGGGGCTGCCTCAACTTAATGTTAGAGAAGACATGGTGTGCGTTGGCTGTCAGTATGGAAAGGCACATCAACTACAGTTTAAGGTGTCCAAATTTAGAGCGAAGAAACCATTGAAGCTGGTGCACTCTGATGTGTTTGGTTCTATCAAGCAACCCTCAAGGAGTCACATGCACTACATGGTGACCTTCATTGATGACCTCTCCAGGTATATTTGGGTGTTCTTTATGAAAGAAAAGTCTGAAACATTTACAAAATTTGTAGAGTTCAAGGAACAAGTTGAAGGGGAATTGGGGAAGAAAATTCAGTGTTTACATACAGATAATGAGAGAGAATATATGTCAATTGAATTCTTCCAATATTTAAAGAAATTTAAGATACGTCATCAATGGACGTGTCTAAACACTCCACAACAAAATGGAGCAGCTGAAAGAAAGAATAGACATCTTGCAGATGTATGTCGAGCCATGGTACATGCAAATAATGTTCCAGGGAGATTTGGGGTTGAATGCATGAGAACAATGGCCCATATGATTAATAGACTTCCCCAACAGAAGCTTGAATCTAAGTTACCCTATGAAAAGCTGTGGCATATCAAGCCAACAGTTGAACATTTTCGAGTCTTTAGTTGCATCAGCTATGTATTTGTGCCAGATCATCTGAGAAGCAAGTTTGACAAGAAATCAATCTGATGCATCTTTGTTGGATATGACAACCAAAGAAAAGGATGAAGGTGCATTGATCCTATTCGTGGACGATGCTATAAATCAAGAAATGTTATATTTGATGAAGCATCATCATGGTGGACACCAGAATCCGAAAGGGCACCGAGACAATAGCTCATTCAAAGAAGAATAAAAAAAAGAAACGAGTCAAGTGCAACAAGCTCCAATATCAGAAGAAGATCTTTCATAAGAAAATGACGAAGAGGAAGAAGAACAGTTAAGGACACAGAGCCGTTGGCATAGTGGAGTACATGATCAAGAGCCACAATTGCGGAGATCATTCAAACAAAGAAAACCAAATCCTAGGCACATTAATGCAACATTAGCAACATATGAAGAGTCAACAACATATGAAGAAGCATCTCAAGACATTTAATGAAGAAAGGCATGAGAGAAGAAGTTGATGCATTAAAAAGAAATTGAACATGGGACTTGGTGTCAAAGCCTAAAGATGTTACGCCCATATCGTGTAGATGGGTTTATAAAATAAAATGTTGAGCAAATGGGACGATACAGAGATACAAAGCTCGATTGGTGGCTCGTGGGTTCTCTTAACAGTATGGTTTGGACTATGATGAGACATTTAGTCTAGTAGTAAAGCTCACCACTGTTCGAGTCATACTAGCACTTGCTGCTAGTAAAGATTAGAAGTTGTGGCAAATGAATGTTAAAAATGCATTCTTAAATGGAGAGCGTGATTGAGTTATAAACATGGAGCAAGCAAAAGAATTTGAGGATGACACCCATCATGACTACGTGTGCAAGCTGAGGAAGACTTTATATGAACTGAAACAAGCACCAAGAGCCTGGTATGAAAAAATGACAAACTTTCTAGTCTAGAGTGGTTATACAGTGGCCTCAGCAGATTCCAGCTTATTTGTTAAAGCTCAAGACTCAAAGGTTACAATCATATTGGTCTATGTGGATGATCTAATCATAATAGGAGACCACAAAGAAGAGATCCAACAAATAAAGCAAAATCTGTTGGTTTGTTTTGAAATGAAAGAACTCGGAGAACTAAAGCACTTTCTCATACTAAAGGTAGAACGCTCAAAGAAAGGATTGTTTCTTGGACAGCAGAATTATGTGAAAGATCTCTTGCAAAAATATGGAATGAATGATTGCAAGACAATATCCACACCAGTGGAGGTTAATAAAAGGTTTTGCATGCAAGAAGGAAAAGATCTTACGATTCAACGATGTATCATCAGTTAGTAGGTAGTTTAATCTATCTTACCCTGACAAGACCTGATATCTTATATTTCATTGGAGTTGTGAGTGGCTACATGCAGAATCCGAAGAAGCCTCATCTTGAAGCAGTTCGAAGAATTTTAAGATATCTAAAAGGAACGATTGAATATGGCATTTTATATAAGAAAGGAGATGATTGTAAGTTAAAAGGCTTTGTGATGCTGATTATGCAGGAGATCATGATACACGATGGTCAACCACTAGTTACTTGTTCAAGCTTGGTTCTGGAGCTATTTCTTGGTGTAGCAAGAGACAATCAACAGTTGCATTATTCACCACAGAAGCAGAATATAGAGCAGCAACTATAGTCGCACAAGAGAATATGTGGTTAAAGTAACTAATGAAAGATTTACACCAAGATGTTAATTATCCAGTGACATTATATTGCGACAACCAATCTGCACTACGCTTGGCCGAGAATCCAGTATTTCATACGAGAACCAAGCATGTGGAGGTACATTACTATTTCATAAGAGAAAAGGTACTTCAAGAAGAAATTAATATGAAGCCAATAAAGACAGAAGATCA
>JAOANK020528125.1:0-12528 GCA_026257165.2 Telfairia occidentalis
TAAAATTTTCTTTATTTTATCTTCTTTTATCTCTTATTTTATTCAAATAAAATTCCCAATAATTTTCATAATCTTTTTCTAATCCTTAATAAATTCTTAATTCCAAAAATTCATCCACCAGTTCAAATAACGGGATGTTATAACTTTCTTGGCTATTTCGTTAATTCACTGGTCATTATCCCAACAAAATTTATCTAGTACATTTTTTAATAGTGATTATATTTCAAGGTTTTTGTTTCTAATATATTTTAGATATAGGTTAGATTATCTAAATAGATCATATAATTATTGGTTCTGTAACTATACACTACGTTTATGTCTAATATGTGTGCTTTTGCATTGTTCAATACTACTTATTGAGTATTCTTATATTCAATTTCACAGTTGATATTAGTGGCTCATAGTTGAATATATTATATTCACGCCTACGTGCTATTCATTAGTTTTTGTGTAATGATCATGATTTTTATTTTTATTTACTTTTATAGGTGAATTAGTAACTTGCATCTATACGATTCTTATAACTAGCATAATGTGCACCAAAGAATGCAAACTATTAACCCCTATGATTGAAGTGGAAATTGAAAGAAATCATTCTTCAAATGTATTTAAAAATGGTTTATAACATAAAAGGGAAAATAAGTAAAAGTTCCTAGTCTGTATGGTTTGGGCTTTAGTTATACATTATTGTTTAAATCATTTTAAAAGTTTCAATTTGGTCTCCGGACATTGGGAGTTAGTTTTAATTTGGTTAATATTGTAACGTCCTGTTATTTGACCGGTTATTAATGTGCGTTATTTTTTTAGATTTATTAAGTGATTAAGAATGAATTGTACTAATTAGATGAATTTTTAGAATTAAGAATTAATTGATTTTATTTAGAAAGGATTAAGAAAATATTATGAAATTTATTAAAGTTTTTATGTGAATAAAATAAGAGGTAAAATAAGATAAAATAAGGAAAATTTTATCTTTTAAGAAAAGATTATGAAAATTATTAGATTTTTATTTAGATAAAATAAGAGATAAACTAAGAGGGATTTTATCTTTTAGGAAAAGAAAAATAATTAAAAATAATGACTTTTTTTTTAATTTATAGCAAATTGGAATAGGATTATGATTTATGAAAAACCCTATAAAATATGCATGTTATGAACCCATAACCATCTAATCCTTTTCTTTTCAATAGAAATTTCCCTTTCCTCTTTTCCCTTTCCCTTTCACGCCAACCTCATCCTTCATCATTCATCTCTCATGCATTCACTTTCTCTCATCTCATCGGCGATGTCATGTGGGCAGTAACAGCAACGATTCTAAACAGTAAGCTGAGAAATTGTTGAGGAACGTAGGATAGAAAAATTGTATGATAATTGTCTTGTTAAAATATATGACCGTATATATGTGTTGTATGTCGATGATAAGCATGCTTTTATGATCTTATATTTTTGTTGTCTATTGAATTACTAGATTGAATGCTATGATATGTATAAGCATATTGACTATTTGAGGCATCAAATGATAAATATGTTGGGTGCCTTAGATGTTGTAAAATTTCATGAATGAAACTTGTGTTCAATATGATTGATAATTTAGTTGATACTTATGCATGGACTGTTGTGTATTAGACGGACTGAAATGATGAGTGACAGTCTCCCCCGATTTAGAGGGTCGGTGTTGAGCGGGGCCCCGGCTAAACTAATTGAGTGTCATCCATCATCAGATAGTAGTAAATTCACTTGAGAATTCTCACACTAGTACTCTAGAGGTGGCATATGAAAGGAATAGTGTGTACTTTCACTGAGAGGATTTTTAAATGACATGTCATAATTAATCTGTAACATTCCAAGCCCAGGATTCAAAATCCAGATTCCACACCTACTGGCCCCGACATTTCCTTACGACCTGACCATGCTACCTACTTGACTTGAGCTACTTGCGAGAGTGAAGACTGTCCCCACAGACCGATACATATCCTTCCACCATGCTTTGTCCTTACTCACATGCTTCCTAGGTAAATTTCTTAAGAGGTCACCCAACATAAGATTGCTCCAAGCAAAGCACGCTTAATTTTGGAGTTCTTATGATTGAGCTACCAAAAAGGAAGGTGCACCTTGTTGGTATAGGTAGTCACTATCAATTCTTTTAAGCCTTTTTTTAACCATGCTTGCATAGTCTTAGGATCTCTTTCATTCGGATGTAGTGTCGATTCATTCATGTACCCCTCCTCTACTCGAGCGTTACAGAATTGGCTACCAACGTAGACTAAATAAGAAATTGGCTTCTAGCTTTGACTGAATAATGAATTAGCTGGTAGCCCAGACTAAAAACGCTAGGAATAGGTCTCGCATGAGCATTGCATGATTGTGTGTGTTTGCATGTTCAATCGTGGGTTGGATTACTTATTGAGTATGTGTTTTACATACTCAACATTTTCTTTAACTTTCTTTTAGGTAATGGCAAGGCGTTTTGGGATGGTTGATGAGAATCGGTTATGGAAAAGCAATGGTCGAGTCATATAGTTTTCTGCATCTTTAATTGTTTTATTTTCAGTAATCGAATTTATGTAAGATTATTAAATTAGTTATTTTATATTATTGAGCCTTTATGAGGTTTAGCTTTCTTGTCAATTCTTGGAAAAAATTTTTAGTAATATGTTATAATTTTTTTATTAAATTGGGATCCCAATAATTTATATCTAGTTATTTCTCTATTATTTTAGCTACTTTAAAATCAAGTAAATTTTTAAATGCTAAACTCAAGCTGTTTCATCTTTTTAAGCATGCATGATTGAGACGATCTTAGAAAATTGAGTCTTAGAAGGTCAGGTCATTATAAATATAGTTTTAGAAACTTTAATTTGGTATCCATAGTTTGGTTAAACATCATTAAATTGTCAAACCGAGCATAGATCAATTGATTAAGGTATAATATCTCAACCAAAAGGTCGTGAGTTTGACTCTCCACCCCCACATGTTATCAAACTCAAAAATAAATAAATAAATCGGTAAATTATCCCAAAATGTTTTTTACCCATTTAAAAATCTACTATTTCTTCCATAATTTTTATTAACCTGTATTTTAGCATATTAAACTCAGCCTCATTACTTAGCCGAGTCACGTTGGTCCCAAAAAAAACAAGCTCAAACCACCGGACTCAGATTCAAACCTAGTCCAATAAGTTGACTTCAGTCGGGTGGATCCAATCTCTAATAGTCTAGCTCATTTATGGGATTGGACTCATTGAATCAAGATTTGAATCAGTCCCTAGGTCGTCCCATTAGATAATTATTTTTTAAATATATGTTTTAGATTTTTTTTTTTAACTGAAATTTATCCAAATTTATTAGGTTAGTATTTTCTATTGAACTTCAGTTTAAAATTTTGGTAATTTGTTTTAAGATTTCCTTAATAAAGTTATTTAAAATATTATATATTGTTTTATTTTTTAAAACTATTTTTTCACGCTTCAAATTTTCTATTAACTATAAATTTACTTAGACTTTAAAATATAATATATAAACTATAAAAATACTTTTTTTAGAAAAATTAAAAAGTATAATTTTTAAATCTATCCATAGTTTGGATTCGTAAAGTGTTATAAACCGTTGAGTCGACTAATCCAAATAAACTGGTCTAACTGCCAAACTGGAGATTCATATCCAACTCAACTAATAGGTGAATTGAGTTTGGTTAAGCTAGTCAAACGTTAACTTTGGATAAGCTTGGATCAAACTCGAACTAGGCTCAGGATGGTTTGGACCACATGCCTCTTGATGAGCTCGACATTCTACAATAGTACAATTGGCCAAATAAAAACACATCATTGTTTTATTAAATTGAAAAGGTATCACGTATTTAGATATAGTAACAACTTGAATTATCAAATATTCATTAATGAAGTTTGACCTAATCATAATAATTAAATTGATACTCTTAAAATTATAGAGACCAACTAAAACTATATCCAAACTAAAAGACCAAATCAAAACAATGCTCAAATTATAGAGATCAAATTAGTAATTTAATTTTTTTAAAAAAAAAAAAAAGAAAAAAAGAAAAAGAAACTATATTTTCCTCGTAAAAGATCTTGAGTGCACTTTAGATCTTCCTTGCTAATTCTCTAACCCATTTATAAACTACATATACTAATTAGACTGCAAATGTTGAATCTTTTTGCCTTTTTTACTAACACAGTGTGAATTTTGGATATTTGTATTGTGTTATTAATGTAAATTTGTCCTGTTGAAAGAAAATAGTGGTTATGATGAGACTTGCCAGACTTCTGCTCCAAATTGTACGGCCAACGAGAAAAGACCAAACAAGATTTGACAAGCATGATGGTGCATGTGTCACAGTTGAAATTTTGGATTATGGTATTTCTTCTTATAGAGTGTTTGGGACAAAGAATAAAAAATTGGAAAAGTTTGTCCAAATTTTTACTATATATGGAATATCGAGAGTTTTGAGATATTGGAAAATATCAAAATATCATCGATTTTGATATATTATTATCATATTGCCAATAAAAAATCAAAGCTCTTCTCTAATTGGATGGTCTGCGTGCCTTCTGGTAACTATGAGGGTGCGTGCTTAATCCGTAAAACTTCATCTTTTCTTTTGGAATTTGTCAGTCTTTTGAATGAAAAATTAGGATTGATGAGATATTTCATATATTATATTTTCAAATTTTCACATTTTCAAATTTAAAAATATTGTAAAAAACATCTTATATCTACTTAAAATTTCTATAAATTCTATTATTTTTCTAAGTTCTAACACATATCACAACACTTTCATTCTTAAGTTTCAAATTTCTTATTTTTGTTCTTTCTAATTCTTTCTAACTTTTTTTATGTTCTTGTTTCTTCACCCTATTAGTTTAATTATTTAAATTAACTAATTACTATTATTTTAATTTTTTTAAAAAAATTACTTTTAATTTGGTTATAAATATTATTTTATTTTTTAAATATTATATCTAATTTTCAACCTATCATTTTATTTTCTATTCTTTTTCTCCTTTTTTTTATTCACATTGATTTTTTTTAATTTATTAAGTATTATTTATGTTTCAAGTATATATTTTTTTATGTATTCTTTTTTTTTCTTTTTGAAGTTTCACAAAAAAATCACAATATTTTTATAAATTTCCATAATCTCCGTCAATATATCCGTAAATCTGAATTGCCGATATCGATATTGATATTTTAATTCTTGGTCTTGAGATAACTATAAAAAAAGTACTTTTAAAATAAAATTATTTTTTCTATGATCAATTTTGAAAAAAAATTAACAATGTAAAGTATGTTTAGTATAGTTTGTTGAGTAATTAAAAATGTTTTATGAAAAATTCTTCATAAATAAAATGGACTATAAAAAAATAGGATTAATTTAAAAGTTATTTTTGAAGAAGTGAGATGGATTATCCAAAAATGACTTAAAAGTGATTAATCGAAATTTTTCAAAATACGTAGTAAGAAAAAAAAACATATTTGCAACTAATAATATTGTTTTTGAATGTAGTGTAATCAAATAAATTTATTTTTAAAAAATATAAAATATAAATACTTTATTTATCGATATTTCTTTTATGAAAAAATGATTAAATTAAAAGTAATATCAAATAGAACCTTAATCAAGATTAAGAGATAAGGTTCATTATATGAAAAAGTGAATTAACATTCAAAACGTCAAAATGGGTTGCTATAGTTCAATTGGTTAAATATATCTCTTCAACCAAATAATTGTGGGTTCAAATCACTATTTTCACATGTTTTTTAATAGAAAAAAAAACCAAAAGGGTTTCCTCATTCACACTTCACTACATAGCTTTAAAAGCTTATATATAAATGCAACGGGGGCAACGAGCAATTGCACCTCTTAGGGGATGTTTGGGAGAGGACTTGGGGGGAGTGGACTTAGGGGGAGTAAACCCACTCCCCGTTTGGCCCACGGACTTGTGTGGGCTACATTTACTCTTTTTTACTATTTACAACTGTCTAAAACACTATTTACAACTCCTCCCCAAAACACTATTTTCAACTCTTTCAAATTACTATTCACAACTCCTTTTTATTCTTCTTTATCTCTTCTTTTTCTTCAAGTGGGTCTTATACCCATCAACTCCATCATTTCTCTTTCTTCTCTTCTCTTTTTTATTATTATTTATTATTCTCATCGCTCTTTTTCTCATTTTTTGTCATTCAATTTTTTTAATTTAATTGCTTCTATTTTTTTTTACAAATTAATAGCTTTAGTTTCATCTCTCTTCATTCCCAATTATAAATATCAAACTTTTCTAAATTATAATATAATTTTTTTAAAAATTATAATATAATTTGTTATAGGCTCAAAAAATTATATTAAAAAAATTTTGAATTTTTAAAATTTTCATTATTTGCCTCTCATAAAATTTTTAGGCACTCTGGCCTTGACGAGTATTTAAAATTACATTATAAAGAATAGAATTTGATTCCAACTAAGAATCTGTTTGGTATGATTTTTAAATGGTTTATTGGTACAAAAAAGCTTTTTTCAAAATTAATAATATTTAGTTAAATTTTTTAAGAGTATTTTTAGCTAATTAAAAATGCTTTTTAAAATTTTTAATAATAAAAAATAGTTTGAAAATGTGTAAAAATATATAAAATACATTTAAAACTTTTTTAAATTAAGTATTTAATTAACTTTTTTCTAAAAACGCTTATATAATAAATGTTTTACTTTAAAATATTTTTTAAAAAAAGTTATACCAAACATGCACTAAATAATTTGAAAGGAGAGATGTTAACATTTAACTACCAACGTAATGTTTATATGTTTTTTTTTTTTAGTTCAATATTTGTGGAGATGGAAGATCGAACCATTGACATCTGCAATAATAATACATATTTTTATTCACTGAGTTATGCTTGGATTGACAACATTATTCTTATATGTGATCGATAATATTTACTCATGACATTTAAAATTCCTTTTGTAATGTTAATACCTTTAAGTGAAGTTGTGTTGCATTAAAAACTTCAACATTATTGCTAATACGAACCTAACTTAATAGCAAAATAATCAGAATTATTACAACCCAAATGGACGATTTCTAAATGGATAGAAACTAAAATAGGAAAAAGAATTATAAAAATATACAACTTATTACTTATTACCATTTCGATAATGTTAATGTTGAATTGCGCATCCAAATGAATTTGAAAAATTTAAGCTCGTATAACTTTGGTCTATTTTTGTATAAATACCATTTCATCATTAATAATTAACGTTGGCAAATCAAACATAGCTAAATTGGTTAAGGAATATATCCTCGACCAAGAGGTCAGTGGTCTATTTTTGTATAAATAACATTTCATTATTAATAATTAACGTTGGCAAATCAAGCATATCTAAATTGGTAAAGGAATATATCCTTGACCAAGAGGTCAAAAGTTCATACTCTCACCCCACACATATTGTAGAACTCAAAAAAAATAAAAATAAATAAATAACCTTTTAGCGTTGAATATTTATAAGAATTTAGTAGAAAAAAACTACATAAAAAATTAAAAGTTTTAAGAGAATAGATACGAATTTATATATTTTGCCAAAATTTTATAATAAAAACAAACGTGATATATTACACTTTTTTTAAAGTTTTGTTTACGAAAAATTAAAGGGAAAAAATTAATTTTTATCTATAAATTTAGTAAATTGTATCAATTTTCATTATAAACTTTTAATGTTATTAAATTAGACCTTAAACTTAGATAATTGTTGTAATTTTTTTATAAAAATTAAAGTTTTGTACAAATTTAAGTTTGATTAATGTACACAATCAACCATTAACCAACTTTGCCAAAATTTACAAATTTCAACAAAAAGAAAAAATAACTCTAATATTTTTTTAATTTAAATCTTATCAATTTCATGTCAAATATATGTTTTATAGTTCATTTGACACATGCATGAAAATACTTGTTTCAATGATTTTTCGAACAAAATGTATTAAAAGGTAAAAATTGTAATACTTTTTAAAGTGCAAGATGAAGATTTCAATAATTATAAAAGTTTAAAGTGTGATTTGATAAAATTAAAAATTTAAGGTAAAAATTGATACATGTAACCAAGCTTAGGGTTGAAATTGATATTTTTCCGAAATTAAAATAGCCTTGTAACACCATTAGCATGTAAATCTCATCATTACAATTGTGCATGTACATTCATATTAATAATTTAATGGTTGAAAAATTGTTTTGGTCCCTATACTTTCAATGAATTACTGATTTAGGCCTTAAACTTTAATTTATAACAATTTAGTCCTTATACTTTCAAATTTATAACAATTTAGTCCTTGAACTTTAATATATAACAATTTTGTAACAACTTGACTTCTAGACATAATTTACCTAGGCCTGCTACTAGCATGCATGCTCGACACAAGGTTTTCATATAACTTATCTCAAAAGAATCTTAGTTTAATAAAGAAAATAACATATTAAGCACTTTCAAAACTCAAAGGAACATACTGGGATCCCGATTTTTAATTCATAAAATACTATAATACGATAAAAATGCAGGTGAAAGAAAACTACATCCTCGATTAATAGTTCGAAAACTAGTACTTAAAAAAATAATGCAACTAAAATATAGCGAAAGATCAAGACTGTGTCCATAGCCTATAGCAACTCGCTTCTCATCAGCCATCTCTGTAAGTTCTCTCCTTACCTAAAAATATAAGAGAGGAAAATGTTGAGTATAAAATTATACCTAGTAAGTAACTCCAACCGCAACCCCTGGGGTCGGACATGCAAACACATATGATCATGCAGTTCATGTGGGACCTAATATATATTTCTCATAAAAGTATACCATCTCGAGGCACCTCAAGCATACAACAGCACAAACAACATAATATATCTCAAGGAGGTTCTCCATTTAGCACTAATTAAGCAAAGATATACTATCCTACAGAGACACCTCAAACACATAGCAGCACAAAGTAGAGAATACATTCATGGAGGTCCTTAACACAACACTAAGCAGAGATGGTATCACTCCTAACTCATAAACATGCAACACACAATCTATAACTATACATAGGTCCCAAACACATATAATATAATCCAAAATCCTTCGGGCATCAACATACAATATTCTACTAATGCCCCTAGCATCCATACATCACATACAACCGATACTCATGGCATATAACAACCACATAATAGCCATATACGCAACATGTTTATCACACTAGTACATCATCATGCTCAATTCACACTATATAAGATAGACATGATTAGCACATACATCACACAATTCAAACAAGTTATCGACCTAGCCCAATGGTTTATCCAAGAGCGAAGTCACTTACCTTATACTAAAGCAAACAACAAGAAGTCTTTAAGAGACCCGATAGACGGTTCTTTTAGCATCTAAGGCACACATACATCAATAACGTCCTATTAGTCAATTATTCATTATTATCCTAATGTGGAAAAGAAAGCTTAAGACTTTTAGGAAGCGAATACCATCGAGAGAGTCAAAACATGCTACTGTCCAGAAGACACCCCACGCGTCGCCTGGGGACCGCCATGTTTCGTCCACGCTCCACCGGAATTTGGGCGAACAGGGACTGGTTTTCGACTCTACTCTACCATAGGAATCCAACGCCGCCAGAATCAACCCAAACAAACAGCCGACGCGTGGCGTAAACTCTCGGCACGTGTGTCACACGTGCCTCCGCTAGCGCTGCTTCCTACCGCGCGTGAGCCTCCACTGCTTCTCCGATCATGATTTTGATTTCACCAGTGTGTAGATCTCGACCTCCTAGTGCTTCCTGATCCTTCGTTTTCCAAAATCACCCTTTCAAAAAATCGAGAGAGAGGGGAAAACGTGCTTAAAATAAAAAAAAAACTGAGAAAACACAAAGTTCGAGAACTCTGATTGCTTACCTGTTTTGGTTGAGATATGAGGAGGTGATGAGGAGGTTGTCGTCAAAATTTGAACCAAAACAGAGCAACGAAAGTTGGTAAAAATCAAAAAGGAAGAGGAAAACACATTGCTGCTACCACCGATCCCGATCGCCGATTAGCTTCTGCCAACACCTGCTACTGCTTCTGAGAGAAGGTGCACGTGAGGAAGGTGTGTGAGAGTGGAAGAAGATTTTCGAGGGGGAAGGGTGGAGTTGGTGTGAAAAGGAGAAAAACAGCGGGGAAAAATTTGGGATGACCTCTTCTTTTTGGAATTGGAAAAAAGTTTGGGTGGCCATGGTCTCTAATATACATTTATAGGGTTCACCTCAACCCTAAACCCTAGCTCTAAGTCCTCTAATTACGAGAATGTCATCACTTAATTTTTCTTCTAACTTTTCCAAAATAAAAACCCCCATTTAAACCATTAAATTATTATCTATAAGATCCTCCTCCAATATCCATAAAAATAAAATCCAAAATTTAGTCTTTTAATTAACTCGAATAATTTATAAAAAAAAATAATAAATAAGGGACGTTACAAATTTAGTCCACATACTTTAAATTTTGTAGCAATTTAGTCTCTATTGTAAAAAATGTTGTAAAAATTTAATTGAATTTCTAATAGATATACATTCATATATATAGATTTATAAATTGATTACAGATCAAATATTTTTATAAACTATAAAAATTAAACTAGTACATGATAAAAATTGACGCTTCATTTTGATGAAAATTTTTACGAGAGGGACTAAATTGTTACAAATTTGAAAGTGCAAGAACTAAATTGTTACTTATTAAAGTTTAGGAACTAAATTGTAACAAATTTGAAAGTTCAAAGACTAAATCATTATATATAAAAATTCAAGTACTAAATTGTTGCTTCAATGAAAGTACATGCACCAAAAGTGTTTTGTAATCTAATTTAAAGGTATGTTTGACATTAATTTTAATTTAATCATTTTTTCATAAAGAAATATCAATAAATATAGTATTTATATTTTTTATTTTTTTAAAATATTTTTTTATAATAAATTTATTTGATTACACTACATTAAAAAATAATATTATTAATTGCAAATTTTTTTTTTTCTTATTACGTAGTTTGAAAATTTTCAATTAATTACTTTTAAGTCATTTTTGGATAATTCATATAACTTTTGTTTCTTCAAAAATAACTTTTAAATTAATTCAATTTTTTTATAGTCCATTTTATTTGTAAAGACTTTTTCATAAAACACTTTTAATTTTTTAAAATTGCTGAAAAAACTATACTAAACACATTTTAGAAAAAATAATTTTATTTCCAAAACACTTTTTCCTAGGTTAACCAACCACACCCTAAATTTAAAAGCTTTTCTATCCCCAAGGAAAAAAAAAATAATACTTAAGAGCTTTTCTTGTGGGCGTATTTGAAACGTTTCTAAAGATGTCATTATCAACCAATATTTTATTCGACACTCAACTCAAAAAAAAAAAAAAAAAAAAACTCTAAATTTGTACGTACGTTTGCTTATTTTTTCACCATTTTTTTTATGATTATATAATTATTGTCTCCTTTCCGCAAATATTATCGTTTTTCTTCTACATTAATTAAAATATGTTAATTTGAACGCAGTTCTAGTAATTGAGATTTTATACCTAATCGTACGTTCTTCACTACCTCATTTGCAGACGTAGAGTGGAGAAGAAAAGAGTTGTCACCTCTTAGTTTGTCGTAATTCAAAATATATATATAATACTTAAGATTTTTTTAAGTGCGTTTATTAATAATTTGAAAATAATCATTTGAAAATTAGAGTTCAATGCAAATAGATTTTGTATTTTGTGTTTTCGAATATGCATTTGAGTATATTTAGAAATTTGATATGAGTTTAAAAGGTTATCCAAAGTGTATTTGATAATAATATATTTATAAACAAGAAAAATAATAATTACTATTAACTAAATATTTAGTTAAATCTCAATATTATTAATTAGTTTATTAATATAAATTTTATATACTTAACATTTTAGAATATTATAAAATTGATAATATATTATGTTATATATTTTTTAATTTTTACAAAAAAATAAAATGAGTTTATTATATAAAGTAATATATTTATCATAATTTTTTATAGTGTAATTATGCATTTCTAAATTTCAAATTTAAGATCTGAAAACACTAAAAACATAAAAATGTTGTTTTCAGAATTTCTTCTACTTAGATCACAAATTCCAAAAATAGTTTTCAAAAATAAACTTACCAAACAAATATTCACTGTATTTATTAATTAATTCAGTGAATCTAAATATAAAAAATAGGAATCCAAATTGCGTACCAAACGCAAACTCTTAATTTTTCTCTAATTTGCTTCCTTAAATTTTAAATTACATAAAAATTGTTAATATGTAAATTTTTACCCTTCCCAATGAAACATTTTAGCTATGTGTTAAAGTCTTCATATGATTAAATTTGCCTTCACCTATCAGCTTAAGCTTTTGGGTGGAGTGGTGATTTAACATGGTATCAGAGCGGGAGGTCCTGTGTTCAGCCCACAAGTGAGGGGGAGTGTTAAAGTTTTC
>JAOANK020528222.1:0-12528 GCA_026257165.2 Telfairia occidentalis
TTGAACTCATGACGTTTTTAGTCAGGGAGATATGCCTTTAACCAGTTAAGGTATGCTCGATTTGGCAAAAAAAAAAAAAAAAGAGTTCATGCACTTAAGAACTTGAGAAGATGAAAAGTTCGAGGAAGTTTGAAGAAGATTAAAAGTAAAGTAATATTTGAAGTGGGAAATTTTTTTTTAGAAAAAAAAAAACAAATAATGGTCTTTTACGTTTTGTTAGTGGGTAGGGAATAAAGAAATATGAATTTTTAAGTTGATTTCATCTCAGAGAGAATCATGACAAAGAAGCAAATTTAAGACGAATGATAGTGGGAGAGAGAAAATTTAAGCTAAAATGAAAAAAAGATAATTTGGGGGTATTTTTAAAAAAGTAAAAGTTTAATATGGTGCAAAAAAATTTCTTCCACATCTATAACTTGTAGATAGATATAGATTATAAATTACTTTTTTTAGTTGAATAAAGATAGGAGTAAGTAAATAAACCATCAATTTTATAATCGATCTCTTAACCATTTTGTTTTTGGTTTTTGAAAAACATGATTGTTAACTAATTTTAATTTTCTATTTTCTATTTTAAAAAAATGGAAATTATAAAAAAAAAAAAAAAAAATTAAAAAGTAGTTTTTGAAAACCATTTTCTATTTTTCAAAATTTTTTTCTTTATTTTTGACATAGAACAATACTTGAATACATATCAATAAGTATGGATCTTCTTAAACACCACCATTAAAAATTTTATAGCTATTTAATCTTTTTTTTAAATTTCTTTTTGTATTCTTCTCTTCTAATTGTTAAAAACATAATGGTGATATGTAGAAAGATTCATATGCAACAAAATATTTTTCTTACACAAAACTCACCAACAAATTTCTCTCTTAAAACCTTCATCTCTAAATTTCTCTCTAAAATTTTTTTCTCGCTATAATTTTCATCTTTATATACTTTTTATTAAACTCTCTAACACTTTCATCTCTCTATAAAATTTATTTTCTCAAAATTTTCTATCTCTACAAACTTAATATTTTTTCCAAAAGTTTTTTTTTCTCTAAATTATCTTTCACTCTAACATATCTATCTTAAAAATTACTCCAATTTTTTTTCTCTCCTACACGTTTATTTTTCACTCAGATAAATATATCTCTAACTTTTATAATTTATCTACAATTTTTCTCTCTCACTGCAATTTTTTTCTTTGGAGCTCTAACATATGTTTTTCTTTCAACTTTTATATATTTTTTCTCGAATTTTTTTTCTCCCTGACATTTTTTTGCTGAAATTTTTGTATCCTTCTAATACTTTTTTCTCTTTCTTCCTCAAATATTTTTTAAGAACTCTAACTGATATTATCTCTCTAATTTTTTCCTCTTTTATCTTTCTATAAATTTATTTTAAAAAATCATCTATATGTCTCTAAACTTTTATTTTCACAGGTCTCTAGTACATATTTTCATCTCTCTAACTTCTTTAAAATATAAAATAAAAAACTAAAAAAAATTAGAAATAATTATCAAACGGGGATTAACAATTAGAGTCCATTTGGGAGAATTTTAATAATTTATAGTGTTTGGTAAAACTGATTCTTTAACAATTCATCTAATATCACTTTTGAGTTATGCTCGATTTTTTTTTTTAATTCAACAACACATGAGAATAAGGAAATTCGAACCCACAACCTTTAAATAAAAAGCAATACCTTAACCAGTTAAAATATGCTTTGATTTGGAAAATTATGCTCGAATTCGATCTCAAACACATACAAAACAAAAAACCAACATAACTTTATATTATTTGATTGCATTTGGAAAAGAAAAATTCCTCTCTCTCTCTTTGATGCATGTGGAATGTGGAGGAAAAGAACAAGAAGAAATAGGTCCATTATCAACCATGAGTGATTGGCATTAAAAAAGCTAGTAAAATTATTACTAGAAACCAATAATGTCTCTATTCTCCCTTTGCAAAAACAAAATATAGAAGAATCCAAATCCCACATAAATCTAAACAATGAAACTTCTTCGAAACTTCTCAGAAACTAATTCAACCTTCCATCACCAATATTATCCTATTCTCATATTTCTCTCTCAATCCCCACGAAGCTTCCTCGAACCTGTTCTATTCAATTTAAACCCTCAAACCCATTTTTTCTAATGCTTATTCCCATCAATTCTGAGCCCTACACGTGTTGATTCCCATGTTTTCATCAATGTGGTGTTCATATATTATATCCTCCATATATATGGATTTTGGATCTTGTGGGTATCTTCGACAGGTAAGATTTGGATGATTTTGAAGCAGAGTTTGACATCATGAATTGCCATTTCAACCAACCAATTAACCTCCAAAAATATTTCGCTACACATTACGTGTAGGTATCTGTTGAGAGTGCGACCAAAAGTCCCACATTGGCTAGACAAGGGGAGAGAATTATAGGTATATAAGTGAGGACAACTATCTCCATTGATGATGCTTATACCCAAAGTGGATAATATCATATCATTGTGGAGATGTGGAGGGTTCATTGTCTCTATTAGTATCTTCCTACACCACCACCGTTATATTTCTAGTTCTAGCATCAAAAAGAGAAGAAGGCAGAAATTGAGAAATTTTTTCTTATTTTCACAAAAAATAAATAGATTTCAAATTTTTAATAGTGGTGTGTTCACAATGTGTGTAACTTTACACTTTGTATGTAGTCAAGTATATATTGTTCATTCCTATTGTGTGAATAGTAGGACGAAATTCACTACTAATTTTTTTTACAGATAGAAAAGAGAAGAATGGACTTTTTCTTTTTCTCAATAAAGTAAGCACCTATCAAAAGCTTAATGTGACTTAGTGTCAAGGTCAATAGTCGTACCAGAAAGCTGTCCCCAGAACAACCAGACCCACCACCATTCACTACATTGGTCTCAAACTTTTTTTTATTCAGGGAGCATTTCCTGGTCCACACCTTGGAATTTGAGACTGGATATCTTAGTAAATTGGAGAAGTGCTGAGCTCAGACTCAGCTGTGATCAATCTTCTTTGAAGTTCGATTCATTTTCACAGGAAAACGGAGTTCAACCTCAATGGATGAGAATGAGGAAGAAGGAAGAAGGTTGACAATAAGAAATTTTAATTCGATAATAGCAATATGATTTTCCTGAAAAAAATATTTGACTATATATTACCATTAAAATTTGACAACTATTTAAAAAAAAATTCTCATTTTTAGCCTTTCTTCTTTTCCTAATTATAAAAAACATAATAGTGATACGTAGGTAGTGAGTATTTTCGAATTTCCTCCTGCCCACCATTAAAGGTACGAAAAAAACAAAAAAGTCTTTCTTCGTTTTCCTTCTTTCTACTTTTTTTCTCTCTTATCTGCAAAAGAAAACTTAGTGATGGGTAGTAGGAATTTTCTGTTATTGAGTTGGTCTATATAATATAAGTATCGTCCTTGATATTCTTGTATAATTGCCTCTTCTCTCTCTCTCTATCTCATTTTTCAGCAATAATGGATGAAAAGCAAGAGAGCTCAAGAGTAGTAGAGGATGAGTATTACGAGGACTTGTTACCGGTGATGGCGGAGAAGCTGGAGGTGGAGGTGTTTGTGGCGGAGCTATGCAGCGGTTTTCGGGTGCTGGCGGATGGGGCGAAGGGGGTGATAACGGCGGAGAGTTTACAGAGAAACTCGGCGCTGTTGGGGATGGAGGGGATGAAGGCAGAAGAGGCAGAGTCAATGGTGAAGGAAGGTGACGTTGATGGAGATGGAGCATTGAATGAAATGGAGTTTTGCATTTTGATGCTGAGGCTTAGTCCTGGAATGATGGAGGATGCTGAGGCTTGGCTTCACAAGGCAATTCATCAAGAGTTATTCACTACTAAACATTCTTCTTCTTCTTCTTAATTTAATTCATAATATTACCCTTCTGATCCCATCTCTTCACAAGAACAAGTTCCCTTTGTAATTTATACTTTTATATCATAAGAATTCCTGATTTGAAATGGAGGGGATTGGATTTGATCTTGCAGAACAATTTTATCTATTTAAATAAGAGGGATTTGGAAAATAATGTAATTGTTAAGCTGATAGTGAAGGCAAATTTAAGGACCTCCCGCTCTGATACCATGTTAAACCACCACTCTATCCAAAAGCTTAAGCTGATAGGTGAAGGCAAATTCAATCATATGAAGACTTGTTGACTAGTATTAATTACTATTTTTTTTTTTAATTCAACATGTGAGGTAGGAAAATTCGAATCCATGACCTCTTGGTTAAAGAAATATGTCTTTAATCAGTTGAGCTATGCTCGGTTTGGCGACTAGTATTACTATCAGGTAATTTGCATGCTCAGCTCCCAAAATTAATGTAGAGAGACTTTCAACATAATCACAAAAATTATCTATCTATTTGTATTTGAAAAATAGTTAATGTTAGGTATACACCTCAAAATCGAATAATATATAATATAATTACCTTTTTTTTTTAATTTATTGAGCACCTTAAGTTATTGAGCTAATTTGAACTAACTCTTGATGTGTCATGTAACGATATTGAAGAAAAATTGATTACAAAACCCCAAAGTCGAAGTAGGACTAATAGACCAATAATGTCATGAGCATTATTTTTGTGTAGCTTTGTGAATCCTTCTACATAACTATATGCTAAGCACATGTCACACCTCATCTCCCCATTTATAAATCACCTCACAATAATGAAATATCTCTAGTAAAGGTAACACCATATTATTAACTTAACCTTAAAACTAAATTTTTGTCCTCTAATAAATTCTAATAAAAGAGGTTACAATGACCTTTTGATAATATTGTTCTTTTATTTTTTAATATAAAGTTATTTACTATAATTTTTCTAGAGCAATTATTTTCATCTAGTTTTGACAATAGGAGAGGGAAGTACATGTTACCAAGGCACGTGGGCAAAGTAAAAGAATTTGCGATATATGGTTGCCAAAATGAGCTAACTGTAAAACCTAATTTAAGTATAATTCAATTGGTTAAGGTATATATCTTCGATTAAAAAGTTGGAAATTTAAATTCTTAAATTCCACACCAACTTTTTTTTTAAAGCCTCGAAATTAAGTATTTAAAAAAGTTGCATACATAGAGATGATGTCCCAAAGGAAATTATTTGACTTTCTGAGTCTATGATGATTTATTAGAGATGTATTTTTAAGAGTAGGATTTCTTTCTATATTCATTCTTCAAAAAAGCATGAATTTGGTGCTTCTTCTAGAGGTATTTTAAGATATTTTTTAAAAGTCTTGTTTAAAGTTATTTTATTTTATTTTATTTTATTGGGAAAAAGGTGAAGCAAAAAGCTTGCCTAGATTCGTTAAGAAAAGGAGGAATTACGAGTAGGAAAAAAGCAACATTAAAGAAACCGTTCTCCAAT
Source organism: Telfairia occidentalis (assembly GCA_026257165.2). Lineage (NCBI taxonomy): Eukaryota > Viridiplantae > Streptophyta > Magnoliopsida > Cucurbitales > Cucurbitaceae > Telfairia > Telfairia occidentalis. The sequence continues at coordinate 5,393 of JAOANK020528222.1, forward strand.
TCATAACGACTGAGGAGATGTTGTAATTACACCCAAAAAAAAAAAAGAAAAAAAAAGAAGAGATAATTATGTCTTCCCAAAGCTAACTCAAAATTTTCACTTTTTTTTTTTTTTTTAATGTTGTAACTGATATATTGAATAAAGAATTCAGAAAATTTAAATTAAAAAGATAAAAGATTCAATGAAATGTTGTTTGGTCTTAATTGAGAACTTGAGTGAAGAATAGTTGTGGGTTTTATAGAATTTGAAAGTGGAAACTCCTTTATTTGATGTAACTACTTGAGCTGGAGCCAAATCGAGCATAACTCAATTAGTTAAAAGTATATCCTTCTAACTAAGAGATCATGAGTTTGAATCTCCTCTACCCTCATATATTGTTGAATTCAAAAAAAAAAACTACTTGAGTCGGATGAAAAGAAACTTTCATGTTCAATTTTGAAAGGGGAGGTCCTATAGTATCCTATCCATTTTTTTTTTTTTTGTTATATAGGCCCATAGCTAAATACTCTTTCTTATAATTACGGGGTTGATTCGAATATGAAATTTAATCTAGTTAAATTCTGGCATCTTCATGTTGCTCAACTCAACAACAATAACAACAATAACAATCAATTCAAGCATAGCTCAGTGGATAAAGATATGTATTACTATCACAGAGGTCGATGGTTTGATCTCTTATCCCCACAAATATTGAATTCAATAAAAAAAAAAAAAAAAAAGTTGTTGAGCTTAACAAGCAGATAGGTCTAGTTAAGCCCAAGAAGAAAAATAGAATCAAGCCCATTGGGAATGGGAATTCTTCTTAAAATAGGAATAGGAAAGGTTGGTCCTAACTCAAGTTGAATTTCTTCTTCTTTAGAGTAAAATCACTTATTGAAAATTATACATCACTTTCTTAAATATTAGTTATTTAAATATCGATAAATGAAAAGAATAAAATTTTCTTTAAAATTAACAATAATAATATTGTTATTTGTTATAAGAAATTTTAGTTTAACATAACGAAATTTGAAGAATATGTAAGGTTTTTATAGTTCTATATATTCACTGTAATTTTCATCGATTTGTAGGACTTTCAAAAATACAACATAGTTCAATCAACTTTTTTTTAGCGTATAACCACAAATAATACTTTTAATTGATTGATAACATTTTTTATTATTCCAAAAATTTTCAAACTTATCGATAGTGTTTTTTCTTTTGCAAGATTTCTTCCATGGGATAATGGTTTTTTTATTTATTTTTCTTTTGTAAAACCTTTTCCATTTTCATGTTTGGTGACAAATTATAAAAAACTTCGATCTCATGAAAAATATATAGTTTACAAAACCATCACCATAAATATCTTAATACTATTCAAAAGCATGAGTTTTCTTCAATAAATTAAATCTTATTGGCTAATTAAGGTTTAATTACAAATTAAATTTATAAATTTCGAAGTTTTTGTCTACTATTTAGTTCCTAAACTTAAAACATTTGAATTACATTTTTGAACTTTTAATTTTGATTCAATAAATTCATATTATTGACATTGTTATTTACATGTTGACATGAAACTATTATTAATCTAGTAAGTGATGATTTCACATGAATAACAATAAATAATATAATAAAATAGGTGTTAGGGACAACGGTAAAAAAAAAAGAGAAGAAATAACTATTAAATTTAATGATAAAAAATCATTTTAAAACATAACCTACGTGCATACTCCATCAAAATTGGTATTTGTTCGATCTTATTTGATTTAATGGAAACAACTATTAAAATTTAAAGATTAAATAGAAATAACTATTAAATTTAATTATAAATCGCATCCCTTGTATTGAAAACATTTTAAAGTATGGAGGCTAAAATAGAGTGATCTCCCAATACTCTTCAATTTTTTAACTAAAGAAATATATGTTACAATTAATTTTTAAATATATATGGCCATAAAATAAATAGATGTTTAAAAGGCAAAGGATCCTTCCAACATATCTATTTACTTATTTCTAAATATTGAATTAAGATGAGGACTTAAATCTCAATTTTGAAATTATAAATAATCTTACTCCAAAGACTTACAAGTTACAAACCTACCATCTAAAAGTTGTTGGTGTGGTCAAACAGAGCATAACTCAACTAGTTAAAAACATATTTTATTGAGTATGAAGTCATAAATTTGAATCTTCCTACCTTCACATGTTATTGAACTAAAAAAAATATGTATATGTTGGTGAGTAAAAATATTTATAATAAATTATAGAACGAGAGAGAATTAAAATATAAAAAAATATATATATGTGCATATATAATTTTATCATAAATAAAAAAGATAATATTTTAATTAATAATAAATTCCAACGTTGACTCAAGTTTTAAAAAACTCAAGAACTTCTGATTCGACCAAAATTTCGATTTTTTAAACCCCAACATAATTTGTACGCGATTGAAGTTTGAACTAAGTTGATTGAATTTTTCATATCATTGAATTTTTTTTAAGACCTAAATGACACATGATATGATAAAACAATCCATCTATAACATCATAACAATAAAAAAAAATACTTTTGAATCTAAACCAAAAATTAATAAATCATATAAAAACATTAGAACGACACAAATTTATTTACAAATTTTCTTCATAAAATTAAAAAAAAAAAAAAAAAACTATATGAAAAATGACCAAAATACAAGAGTGGACATTTTACTTTGATTTATGGGTGTTGTCTCTTGACTTTGAATGAACAATCTGTCTATTGCATATAATTGTACAGAAAAAAAAATTATAAAAAAAGAAGAAAGAAAGAAAAAAAAAATGGCCACATGACCTCTATGGGGCATTTAAGGGCCAATAAATAAAATGTGGGGAGTGATTTGAATTTTCCCACAAAATTTTGAAGATCATAAAAATAATAATTGAACCCCTAAAAGCCAACTAAAAATAGGGTCAATTCAAAAGTTGGATACATAAATGACCCCCCAACAGTAATCTGAGAAATGTTCAAGTTTTGCAGTTGAGACATCTCATTAAATTATATAATTTAATTCATATGTAATAATGTTTGAGGCTTATAATAATAATAATAATATTATTATTATTATTATTATTAATGTTATTTGAAGCTTGGTGTCCTTTCCAACTTTTTTTTTGTTGTTGATAAAGAACCCTTTGCAACTATTACCATGGTAGTCATATTATAAATTTAGTTTTTTATAATTTAAGTTTTTTTAGAAAGTCCTATAACTTTATTATTATAAAATTTAATTATAGTTTAAGTATTATATATATTTGGTAATTTTAAAACATTTCAACTTTAAACAGCTATACTTTCATTTAATTTCTCTAACTAACACCAATCACTATTAACTATTAACGATAGACATATCTGTTAGATAAATTTTAATTTAATTATTGTAATGCGGTATATAATTAGACAAATTAACGAACATGTTACTTTAGGCCAAATCGAATATAACTTAATTGGTTAAGACATATTTTTCTCAATTCAAAGGTCAGGGTTCAAATTTTCACTCCACATGTTGTAGAACTAAAAAAACGAACAATTACTTCATTATCTTGTTCACGAGATGTTAACGATAAGAAACTAAATAAAAGTATAAATTAATATTTAAAAATATAATTAAAAATAAATTTGACGTCTAATATTATACGTTATATCAAACCCTATTTTATTTTCTCTGCTTCCTACCACACTACAATTAGAGCAATAATTTTTTTAAGTATTGGTGTCACATTATTTTCCTACTCTATAATTTTGCGTTTGACATAATTGTCATATAAACTTTATTTCTTGTACTAAAAAAAAACTTCATTTCTTGGCTCTTACACCTTTTGGATGTTGATAAGCTTCCACTCTTTTTATGGTTGCTTTGTTTTATATGATTTTTTTTTCCCAAAAGCTCAAACTATAATAGGTCTGGGATGTAAATTGGCAAATGAAATATTCAAATTTTTTTAAGTGAAAGATGAAAAATGACATTTCGGTCCCGTTTACTTCTCTTCAATTAGAATCAAGGAATGAGAATGAAAATTTTCATTCCATTTGATAGTATTTACCAAAATTAAAGAATGAAAATCAAACGTGGGATTCATCTCAAATTTGAGAATCACTCCCAAAAAATGGATTATCTCATTCCCTCCAAAAAAGTGATCCAATCTCATTGTTATTCTCTATTTCATGGGACCCACACCATACTCATTAATTGTTTTACCTACTTTACATCTCCTCTTTCCTTAATAACTGTCATAGTTTTAATTGTTTAGATATACAAAAAGTTATTTTTGTAATCATTATTTATCTGATTCCGATTCTACATGAAAGTAAACAAATGAATAGGCATGCTATTTATTAAAAAAAATAGTCGTATGTTATTTATATTTAACAAAACAATATTTAATATCAAACCAACCATAGCTTAACTAGTTAAGGCATATCTCTATCCAACCAAAAGATCGTGGGTTCAAATTCTCCATCCCTACACGTTCTAACTCAAAGAAGAAAAAATAAACAAATAAACAATATTTAATATTTTTGGGTATTTCTCATTGCATTCCTAATAAAGCCAATTGGTGCACATTATTCTAATTATCCAAATAGGATGGGGAACCTTCAACCATATAACAAAGCTAAATATTAGGTATTGAAATTGGATCTTATATTTTGTTTTTTTAGATAAAAAGTAAATTATTAATTGAAAAGGGTTTATTTGGTAATTTCATAGGAGGAAAACATGACAGTGATTTTTTTTTCCTTAGGGTATGACCTTGAATTTTATTAATTAGTGCATATACCTCAAAAAGTTGTTAAACCTACTCCATTTGTATTATCAACATAATATAATTCTAATAGGACAAATCCTTTAATTTTCATAAGAGAAAATTTCTACACTCTTTGAATTAACTTTAGTTATGTGTATATAAAATAACAAATTGTGTGTGTTATTTTATAGGTGGTGATGTACACATATCAATAAATGAGGTACTTTTAATATTTGAAATTTGAATTCATACTTGCGTTGTTAGGACTGAAAATTATTTATTTATTTATATTTTTTAGTTAAAAAAGATAAGAATAAAATTCACAACCTTTTGATCGATATATGCTTTAACAAGTTGATCTATATGTACAGATAGGTGGCTGAAATTTGATTTATTGTTATGAAAACATTTGATTTCTTTATTGGGTTTTGAAAGGAAGCTTTAACAAAATTAAGAAGGAAATAACATTCCACTTGCAAATGTGGGTGTAAGTTCAGATCCAAAACAAATTTATTTTAAGAAAGGTTAATTTTTTTTAAAAAAAAATATTGAAGATTCCTAATTTCTTAAACTTTTAAATACTTTCTTTTAGTCTATAAATTTTGTTATAGAAAATTAGTACAATTTAACGCTTATAAGTTATCCTTAATTATAACTTTATCTTTATAATCTGCGTTTAATTTTAGTTCGAATTGGATCAAAGTTCCACGAATCGTCTTTATTATTACAAGTCACTACCATATTGAAAGTATGACACTTATTTTTTATTTACGTTATGTGTCAAACCGAGCATAGCTCAACTAGTTACAAACATATCTCCCTGATCAAGAGGTTATAGGTTCAAATCCTCCTACCCCATGTTGTTGAACTTAAAGAAATGTATTTACGTTACGCTTTGATTATTATAGAATTTAAAGCTGAATAAAAAATAAGAAAAAATGAGTAGGTTTTCAAGTAAGCTAAAATAGATAAAATGGTTTGGAGACAATTTGTGAGATTTGATTAAATTATAAAAATTAAATTTAAATTAGTCCAAATTAAAATTTTTAAAACTCTTAGTGATCGAGTTGATAAAATTACCAACTTTATCACTAATTTGACCAAAATGGTTTTAATCATTATCATTGGATTTAATGAAATATTTTGTACATATTTTATTCATTTACTTAATGAAGGGATATATATGGATAAACACAAGTGTTTGAAGACACGCGTCGAACTAAGTTATGCTAGACACCATATTTTAAATGTACTTAGATTATTGTTAAATGATGATTAATGAAAAATCAATAATAAAATTAAAATAGTTTTTAAATATACAATTCAGAAAGAAAATATAACATTTGAGAAAGTTGATCGGAAAAAATCAATCTATACATAATTCAACTAGTTAAAGCATAGTTTTCCAACCAACTTCGATATGTTATTGAACTAAAAAAAAAGTTGATGAAAAAAAAAAACAGAGAAGAGTGTAAAATACCAATATAAAGTTTAGGATTTAAATTAACTTGAAGATCTATTTGCTGGCGACCGATTTTTTAAATGAAAAATGAAAATACAATAAATTTTGGTCGAAGTTGGTGTTGTTTGGAGTTTGGTCGGTTTTTATTAATTTGTTAATTTGAGGTTGGTTTAAGAAGTTTTGTCAATTCGATTGTTAATTTATCATCCATTCCTTTTTCCGACTTAAAAGTAATCAATTTCTTCTTTATAGTTTAGACTTCATTGTAATTTATAATTTATAGTTTTATAAATTTTAATTTGGTTCTTTGATTTAGGTTGTGTTTCAATAGGGTTTCTATAATTTAATCAATTTTCACAAATTATTTCATGTCATTTAAAAATCATATTTTACAATACGAGACACATTTTACTATTTATGTGACAACGTGCTAATATTTTCTATTTGGTTTATTAGCTCAATGTTTGCCTCGCGACACAATCATCATAAATTAAAATGGTGAGGTGATGATTGCAGCGTAATGCTTTCTTGAAACAACAAGTCATGTGGAGTCTGCCAAAGCTATAGACTAAAGGATGACATCAACCTGGCGTCAGAGACGAGAATTAGACCACTGTGGGTAGAAATTATTAATTATAAAATTATTTGAAATTTGGTTAGAAGTGCCAAAATGTACAATAATAAAACTCAGCTAATCACCCAATCGAGTTCAGTTCAATTGATTAAAGGCATATGAACTATTGAGGTTAAGGTTCTTGCATCCGTGGGAGGAGAGGTTTGAATTGCAATACATAAAAAAGAACTTTGTACTAAATCCCCTCATTTTAAAGCCCGTGTATATATGTATGTATGTATGTATGTATAATTTGTTGGGTTTTTGGCAAAATATTATAAGAGTGAAAATCCCACAT
>JAOANK020528713.1:0-12526 GCA_026257165.2 Telfairia occidentalis
TGTACAATACAATTTTTTTTTTATCAATAAAAGATTTAAGTTCATATTTATTTTTCATATTCAATAGTATTTATTATTGTATTCATGCGTCGATATATTCGTAAATTTGAATTACCGACATCGATGCCAGTATCGATATTTTACTCCTTGGCCACATCTTAAGTCTAGCCCATTTATTTTGCCCATTTATTTTGAATTCAAATATTTTAATTTAATTTTTATTATATAATATTATTTAGCGGCTTCTTCTTCAATCAGCTTGCCAAACGGCTACTTGTGCGAGTTTTTTCAAAATCGTTATGGACGTTGATAGGGATTCCGACGTTTAGGGTCTTGGGTTTTTTCCAAAACCACCGCCAGCAGTTCGAGGCTGCGATGCATAGGTGCTCATTGCTATACCGAGAGGACGGCGCCAGAGGAGGTTTCATTTGTTTCCGTTCGAGGCTGGATGATCGTCGTTTCCTCGCTTCTTTGATCGATGCTAATGGGATTTGGTGGTTCATGGGTTGCATTATCTTCAAGCCTCTCTTCCACTCCATTCCCCCGAACCACACGCCCCTCTCCGTTTTTTGTTCTTTATCATTTTCTTAAATCTTTCCAGAATTTTCATACCCAAAATCTCTTATCTCTCTCTTTGTTTGAATCGATTTGAAGGACAGAAGGCTTACACCTCCTCGCCGGCGTTTGGCTGAGCAAACAAGGAAGCACCGAATGCGAGAAGTACTTGGACTAGCCCGTGATCCTAATCGACATTTTTCCAAGGTTGATTTCTCTTGCCGGTCTTCTCGCGCTTGCGGTAGAATCTCTTGGGTTTATCTTCTGGTCATGTTTGTACTCATTGTTGTCCTCCTTGCATTCATACTTCTCTAAATACTTCATCTGCTAACATACCCACTTGTTTTAATTTCTTCTCTATTTCAGCTTGAATCTAGATTTTGGGTAATTTGATCTTTAAAGGCTTGATCTCTGGTGTTTGTACTCGATTCCACTTCTGATTGGAACGTTGATCTCTCATAATATGTTTGAGTTGTTTACAATTTTAACATTCATTGTGTTAGGAATTGGGTTTGTATCTTGCAGTTCATATGATGTATTCTGTAATTTTTACTGATTTTATATTTGTATTTATTTATTCTTATTTTGAGTACTCTCCCTTCTTTCTTAAGAGGAAATGAAGACGTTTTTGTTTTTCTTAGGAAAAATAAGAGGAGGCTACAGGGTCACCCTTATTCTATATATATTGTTTCTTCATCCTCAATGGAATTGATAAAGTCCATGAAATAGATATTATAACAAATGGTGTCTTTTACTATTTCTACTTCATAAAATCCAGAGCTGGATTCAAGTTGGAAGCGGCCATTGAACCGTTGGAGGATTTACTCAATGTTTGCTTCAGCATGGGCCTTCATTTGTCTGCAGTTGTACTGATATGGAGAAGGGCCAGTGGGCGAGATTGAAGTAGACTGTAGCAGTGCACCAAAGGTAATTTTGAAATGCTTAAGCTTTGCTTTAATATGCTGGAAATTCTCTTTCATCAGGGATTGATTTTAGTAGCTGATTTGATGACACATGGAGCTTGATTTATGGAGTCATAAGACTGATTTTCCAGCTGGAGTTATCAATGTAAGGACTGGAGAAAATTACTAAGAAAATCAGATGGCTTTAATTGTTGATTTAGTTTGTATTGCTGGCTGATTTTCTTCATTTTTTCTTTCAGTATGCTATGGGAAGGTCTTTGTTTTTTAGAATCTCTTGGCTTCTCTAGGTTTATCTTCTGGTCATGTTTGTACTCATTGTTGTTCTCTTTGCATTCAACATTTTTGCTTTTGTGGTCACCAACAATGAGGCGGGTGAGGTTTTGTCCAGAAATTTTTAATTGAACTGAGGAAACATTCACTTCATAGGTTTAGAAAGTTTGAATTTGTATATTTTAGAGTTGAGAAAAGATTGAGTTGGTAAAGGTAAGGAATAAGTTTTAGAAGTACAAGTTTTTTCTAGTTTAATTTGTACTTAGTTTATGTAGTTCATGGGATTGACAAATCTGCATACTCTACAAACAAGCAAATATAGGGATCAAAAAGTTTGAATTTTCGACTCAAAGCTAAACAAATCTAATCCATAAGCTCTCTAACAAATTTGATGATTTGCAGGCATGGGGTGACGCAACTAAGAACAGGATGGACAGATGGTCCAGCTTACATAACGCAATGCCCTATGAGAACAGGTGAATCATACACATATAGGTTCTCAGTGATAGACCAAAGAGGGACTTATGGTGGCACGCACAACACTCATGGCAACATGCTTCTGCGCATGGCGCCTTCATCATCTACCCTCGCATGCCTTACCCATTCTCCCCTTCTATTCAAGCTGGAATTCCCATTATCTTTGGTCAATCCCTCTCACTTAATGTGTTTCTAAGCCATTGAAAACACTTTTCAAAATGTTCAAATTTTGATAGTGCATGGTTAATCAACAGAGAAATACCTTGCTGGTATTTCTTCTAAAAGTTCTCATAGAAGAAATGTTTTCATTAAGAAGTTCCTCTTTTTATTTTTTATTTTCAAAAGTCATCCGGATCCCAAGGACATCGTTCATCTTTTCAATACCCTTTTTTCTCTCTCCACGTGTAGTGGAGTCTCAAAGATGATATTTTGACTTCTTTTCTAATATGGGTTTCATTAGTTATAGGACTTTGAAAATTAAGATATATTATATTAGGGGTATGACTTTTAGTTGTATGGTTTAATGGGGCTTTTTTTCCCCTCCCCTTGAAAGTCAATTATCTATGATTTGTGATGAACTGTTATTTTGTGTTTTATGTACATTTTTGACCCCACACACACAGGTGAATGGTAGAATGGAGACGTGGAAGAAGTTGGAAATGAGATGGTGAAGTCTGGAAGTGGACCTAACGTTTTTGATGCCTATACCATAAATGGCTTAGCAGGGCCGCTTTATTCTTGCTCTAGCAAAGGTAATAAATAAACTACACTTTCAAAACTTTCATTTGTTATTATATCAAATACACACACATCAAACATAATTTCCTATCCTCGCAATGATCACCCTCAAACCAGCAGATACACTCTTTTCAAGAGTAGAAAGGGGGAAAACTTACGTACTGAGAGTAATCAACGCAGCACTCAACGATGAATTTTTCTTTGCCATAGCCAATCACACTTTGACAGTTGTGGAAATTGATGCTACATACACAAAACATGTCCAACTCAATCTTTTCTTTTATTTTGTAAACTGGAAATATTTTCTAATATATACAAACACTACTTTTTAATGATAATCCAGAAATCGCTAAGTATGTGCTTACCAAATTAAATTATCTTAAATTTTCCTAAAATAATAACTATCTTTTAAAGTAAGTCAAGACTAGGGATTTTTATATTACAATTTGTAGCCAATTTTTCCCTAATCTAAAATCTTTTATTTATTACTATTTTAACCCTTGTTTTATTTAGTAGGTTTTTTTTGGTTTGCCATTCAAGTTAGTTTGAAATTGAAATGTGAAATTTGAAAATTTTTGTTTGTTATACCTGCCCTATCAACATCGTTCATTAATTTTATTGTTTTGAAATATTTGATTTGCCAGGTAAGCAATGGAATAGAAAATGTTGGATGAAAGTAGGTGGAGTTTTTTTTTTCTTTTTTGAAACGCTCGTGGAGGTTTTTCCAGGTTCAATCTCCATTCCCCTTTCTCTTATATTCTAAATTTAGTTTTATAATTTTGAGCCATTACACTGCAAAAAGTAAAGTTATTTGGTTTATAATTAACCCATCAAAATGCTATTTTCGTGTAATAAATTTTCTTTAAAAATAACTACATCACAAAGTTTTATTAATTTTTCTTTAAATCTATAATTCAGATTCAATTTTGAATTAACTTTTTAAAAAGGATAAAATTAATAGTCAAACCAAAGTAGTGTTTGGTTTATGATCCAATTTCCTTTTTTTTAACAAAAAACAATCAATGCTATGATACATATTTTGTATAATAATGTTAGCTCTTCCTTGTAAGTTATATTTAAATTGATTCAATTATGCAAATATTGGGAGTATTGAAAGTTTATGTCTATAGAAGATTATGTAATGTAAATTTTGTTTGTTTGAGTTATTGGATTTAAATGATGATAAAAAGACTTAAACTAGAAACATGATCAGATAGGAAGTTCTTCTAGTTGGCCTAAAGCTCCATGTCCAATAACATGAATATTTAATGAAGATGCAGGAGTTAACTTATTGTTTTTATTATGCTAATCTACTTAATGTAGTAAGGAGCTTATGAATGCTAATCATCTATTCTCATTCTTTTATTCATAATGTCCTTGTGTGAATATTCTAGATTGTGTAATGATTTAGTGTGTCAGATTTTCATTGCTAAGAAGGTCTTTAATCATGTGAACTTCTTCAGAGGAATGTTTCTATTCATCTTCAGACTTTTTTTTTTCCTTTGTCCAGTTATCATATTTGCCTACCTTTGATGGCTTAATGAGTTTCCATGTTTATCATGAATTATCGATTGGTTTTTGTTAATCAATATGTGTCAGTCTTTGATATATATACTTCCCTTGAACTTTTTTTTATTGCAAGGTGCCGTTTCCACCTTTAAATCTATGTAACAGTATTTTTTGGCTTCTATCCTTGTTAAACGGCTAAAAGAATGGACTTCATTTCTAGAATCATGTTTATTTTATACACAAAAATAAGCCAAGTTTGATCTGAAGTTTAATTTAAAAAATTGATGAGAACATATTTAGGAGGCAGGTTCAATGTGCAGGATGGTAAAACTTGAGTAAGATGTAGTTTTTGCAAAATAATCTAGAACGCAGATGTCATTGCTTATGGCTTTATTTGCTTCGTTTTGACCTCCCCACACGAACTTTGTCTGCATAAACTTGTAAAATAGTTGCAAGGATTGGTATTAAGTTATAAATCCATGCTTAATTTGAGATTCTGTAGTGAAAATAGTTTTATGATTGATTACCAAGGTTTGGTATTTATCTACTGTTGATAATAATAAATACCATATGCTTTTCTGTTGAGTTATTAGTAGTAGAGTTTTACACCAGGTGACTTCTGCTCTTGTGCAAGCCGGCCTTGTGTTATCTAATCTCACTGTGGGAATTGATTTCATGAAGAGCAACGAGTGGATAAATAAGTTCTCATCTCATAGGGGTTCATCTCATAGGGGTTCTAGTTCAACAGATTTACTACTCTTATAGCATGCTGAACACTCTTTTGATGTAGGTTCAAGGTAGTTCAATCGGCGTTAGTTTACTTCACACTAGGAATGGACAGAATTCGTATGAACAAGCATATCTATAATTGGTTAGACGCTATCAGTTTTCAATGAGGGCAATTTGATTCCCTGTTATGGATTTGGAAACAGTAAGTGCATTCAAAATGCTATCTTGATGTTCGCCATAATTTTGTTAATTAGGAAATTGACAATTGAACTCTGATCTTTGTAGCATTACCCATGATCAAGACGTTTTTAGTGTCTATGAAATGATAGAATCTATAATGGATTTGAGGAAATTTTGCAAGTGATTGTTTTCTTGTTTCAATTGACGCGAACTGTGACCATTTGGCTTACTTTAACCCTTATTTTCTCCCTTCTTGCAGCCTACATCTTTTGCACCAATAATTGACATGGCCATGACAATAGTTAAGAAAATTGGTGGTCAGTACGGTGTTTCTTTTTATAATTGATAGCCATGGGGTAGTTAGATGTTGGGACGCCCATATTTGTCCATTGTGTACTAGTAGGATATATATATAGCAATCTGCATCATTGTGGCGTTTATTTTAACTTTTATTGGTGCCAGCTAATTGAATTTCTTTTTCTTAGTTTTTGTTATAGTTCTCACTTATTTTCTTTTTATGTACGCAATTAAAATGAGAATATTGTCTTAAAAATTTGTAGTTCTAGAATAACATATACAAACATCTAAATGTAGACTCATAATAGATATTGATCATGAAAGATGGGGGATTCTCAACGTCCAGCATTTATGCTGTGAAAATTGTTGTGGCCTCTATTTATTATATTGATCTGCTGTAAGTCACCCCTACTTTCTTAGAAAAAATGCATCCTGAAGTAATGGACAATATTATTATTTTTAATTAAATTATTAAAGTAAAGGTGATGGGCATTGTTTGTCATAAAATGCGTATGACATTACGATAATGGATGTTTTTATTGTCGGACTTTGCCTGACATCGTAAGTGCTCGACATTGTTGCATACAATGACAAACACTTTTACTGTCGGGCATTGCCCTATCTCCTTTCTCTTATTTTAAGTTTATATGATATAGGTGAAGGTCTTTCAAGGTTCTCCTTTCCTCTCCTTTTCCCAACTTTGGAGTTTTACTTTTTGCTTTTGGTAAGTTACATTTTCATATTTACTCTTTCTTTTTCAATTTTCCATTCCTTGTGCTATATCTCTCTTTCATATTTAAATTTATCTTTTTAAATTTAAATATATAGTAACATTGAAGTTTGTTATATATATATATATCTTTTAAAGTATGTCAAGAGTAGGGATTTCTATATACTAGTTTATTGCCAATTTTTCCCTAATCTACACTTTTATTTATTACTATTTTTTACCCATGTTCAATTTACTATGCTTTGTTTGGTTTGCCATCCGAGAAATAGTTTTTCAAAGTAAAAAAATTAGCAAGTTTCATCATATATTAAAAAAAACATGATTAGTTGCAAATTGAAAACTTGGAATTTGGAAGATTTTGTTTGTTACTGAATTTATTAAAATACAAAATAGAGAGATTGTTGTTGGGTAGAATGTAACTTTAATTTGAAAATTGCTTAGTATTTAGTTGAAAAAATTATGCATGCATTATCAACATCTTTCGTTAATTATTATTATTATTATTATTTTAAATACTTGATTTGCCACGTAAGCAACTCCATTCCCCTTACTCTTATTTCCTAAATTTTGGTTTAGAATTTTGGGCCATTACACTGTAAAAAGTAAAAGTATTAGGTTTATGACTAACCCGATCAAGACAACACTATTTTTGTACAATAAATTTTCTTTAAAAATAAATACATCACAAAGTTTCATTAATTTTTTAGTTGTCAGTCACTCATTGACTCAATTTTGACTTAAATTTTAATACCAAAATGGTGTTTAGAAAATATTATCAATACCATTTAGAATTGTTCTTTCTTTTTTTTGGTTAAATTATAAATTTGGTTTGTATTGTTTGTATGAAGTTTCAATTTGGTCCTTGTGATTTTTGACAATTCAATTTAATCTTTATGGTTTTAGCTTCATTTTGTATTTATGGTTTTAAGAGTTTGAATTTGGTTCTTATATTTTCTTTTATTTTGCTTTTTGACCTCTTAATCTAATGCCCCTTCTAGTCCATTGTGCAGATTCTTCCTCTCTTTAGGAAGCATACAGTGTTTTATTATAAAACTGATACACGGTGGGCAAACAACGGAATTCCACTTTATCTACAGAAACTCAGGTGTCGGGTCAATTGGGTCAATTTCCAGGCTCTGAAGTTCTGCCCCCGATTGAGACACTGGGTTATAAGTTAATTCGTCTACTTCAAGAAAAGGGACCTGTTGTGGTCCTGCATTTGAGATACGAGATGGATATGCTGCCTTTTTCAGGCTGTACCACATGGCTGTACTAAGAAAGAAGCTGATGAGCTCAAACAAATGAGGTTCGTAAATTTGAAAATTATTTTTTTGAGGATCCAATCACTGAAAATTTTGAACTATCACTGTTCATGATGTGCCTAATAATCCACTAGAAATCGTTTGATGTATATCCAATATTTTAAAGAAATATAAAATGCTGTCTTGAATAGGTTGATGAGATACATCAGGAGTGTCAACCGTTACCATTTCATTTTTACTCTTTCTTTATCAATTTTCCATTCCTTATTCTACATCTCTCTTTTGTATTTAAATTTATCTTTTTAAATTTAAATATAGAGAAACATTGAAGTTTGATATATATAGTCAATAACACTTAATAAATTGAAATGGTCAAATATGTGAATTTTAAACATGAAATTATAACAATGTAAATGTTTGAGATATTGTGGACCTACTAAAATCACGAGTTTCATTAAAGCTCAAATCCGACATCATGCATTCTTTTCTTCAGCAAAGAATAACATTGGTTTCCCTTAGACTCTTTGCTTTTCTATCTGTTCTTGAAAATTTGTATGTGTATAAATATAGGCTAACAATTCCACGATTAACACAACACAATAACCAAATTATTCCACCTTCTTTCCTTCTTGTAGCTATTTTTCTAATCTTCTCTCTACACCCGAAACCATGGCCACTTACTCAAGGCACCCACCGTTGTATCTGCATTGCTTCATTCTAAGCAATTATCAAACCCCAAAGAGGAGCTGAGTATGAAGCATTACTCCCACGGCCTCGTCAACGGAAACATTTACGACAAACATCGTGACAATGACCCTAGGGGTTCTAAGGAGTATACGTTTGGGGATTGCTCCGATTGGTTGCAGAAGAGGGTCAATAATGCGAAGAATTGGAATAAAATCAAGAGTTGCTTGATTGGTGGCAAGATCTATTCTAGTTTTGCTTATAAGTATGTTAATAATAGTGTTGAGCAGTTGTACAAGGAGCACTTGTCGCCACTCCAGGTATGGTGGGAATTGATTGATTGCATGTTTTGACGTTTTGTATGAATTGTGAATTGGTTTGATATGAGAACCCACTTGTTTTAATTTCTTCTCTATTTCAGCTTGAATCTAGATTTTAGGTAATTTGATCTTAAGGCCTTATTGATCTCTGTTGTTTGTACTAGATTCCACTTCTGATTGGAACATTGATCTCTCATAATATGTTTGAGTTGTTTATAATTTTAACATTCATTGTGTTAGGAATTGGGTTCTTCATCCCAATTGTGTTCCCCTTATTCTCTATATATTGATTCTTCATCCTCATTAGAATTGATAAAGTCTATGAAATAACTAATAGAACAAACTGTTTTTCTTACTATTTCTACTTCATAAAATTCAGAGCTGGATTCAAGTTGGAAGCTGCCATTGAACAGTTGGAGGATTCACGGATGGTTTGCTTCAGCATGGGGCTTCATTTCTTTGGAGTTGCACTGATATGGAGAAAGGCACCAGCTGGGCGAGATTGAAGCAGTGCACCAAAGGTAATTTCGAAATGCTTAAGCTCTGCTTTAATGGGTTGGAAATTCTCTTTCATCAAGAAGTGACTTGAGTAGCTGATTTGATGCGACATGAATCTTGATTTATGGAGTAAAAAGTTTGATTTTTCAGCTGGAGTTATCAAACATACAGACTCGAGAAAATCAGGAAGCTCTGATTGTTCACTTAGTTTGTATTGCTGGCTGATTTTCTTCATGATTTCTTTCCGAATGCTATAGGAAGTTTTTTTTGCTTTTTTGTTTATTTTTTCCTCCTTCTTCAGTATACTAGGCTTTGTTTGGTTTGGAATTCGAGAATTAGTTTGAAATTGAAATTTTCAAACTTGAACATTTTTGTTTGTTATACCTGCATTATCAACATTATTCATTAATTTTATTTTGAGATGGATTTTTGATTGATTCTCTTATTTTCAAACTAATGCATGACTTTTTTTGGTTTTGTAGTCTCCATTTATTCTGCATTATTATTTTGATGGTTCTATTAGTGTGAACTACAAGTTCAAAAATTCTGCAGGTTTGAAGATTAGATTCTGTGATTATTATTTATCTCTTATACTCAACAACCAAATCCCTTTTCGTAATTTTCTGTTTTTTGCAGTAAGTTTCATGTGTACAAGCTCCTTTTTGCTTTGGATTCTCTTGCTTCTTATTTCCCATTTGCAAAGCTTAGTTTCTATTAAACCTCTGTATTCTCATTTTCACAGTAATGTCTACCTCTGTATGCCTCTGTATTTCTCATTTTGTTGTAATTTTCCTTTTTATTTTACAGTAACTTATCATTCAGGAAAAAAGTAAAAAAGAAAATGACAATGACTGAAAATATGGAGTTCTTTTAAATTGACGATAAGAAGTTATTGGAATGTGAAATTAACTTATACTAATTAAGAATGTTCTGATATACATTCCCTTGTCTGTGTATACATCAAGAAGAACACGTTATGTTTTGATTGGCACAAGAATGATCTTCGTGATACAGTTGTTCCTGGTTCTCAACATCTTATTCTTTCTATTCAAATGTAGCACCTTTGAAAACAAGAGACTACTTGAGATAAAATATTAGTTCACATTGCAGTTTTCTTATGATAGATAATTTTGTTCTATTAAATGCAGTTACTTCATGTTCCCGGGACGGTCACAATTTTGAAGCACTACTTGACGTTGCTAGGCTAGGTAAACACGTTGTTTTTCTCCATGATGGAGGCATTCAAATAAATATCCAACTGACACTCTACAAAGTGTGACACATTGTATAATTTTCTGATATAAAAGGCAATGAAGGTTATTATATATTTGCATTCATACAAAACTTCCTCCACTAGTAACTAAGTCATGTTGTAGAGTCCTAGAAGGCTAGAACCCAATCTGTAGTTGAGTTCCACATTTAATATTTTCATTTTACCATTACTGCTATTACTCATGGTACTTTATGAGACTTTGGAAGTTGGAATGCTTAATTAGTTTCTGCTTTATGAATATCTAATCAAATATTTTTTATTTCGTAGATAGAGATGATTAAAGCATGCCAGAAGCTTCCAAGAATTAGGGTGGTTTCTATGGTTAATGGAACATATATAGATTTTTGCCAGCTTGGTAGACAAAGAAATTGGACAACTCTTGTAATTATTGGCTTGAAATTTTTGCAACTTTTTGATGCAGTACAGTGGTGGATGAGTTTGATCAAACGAAATCTGAGTTGTCAAAATTCAACCTGGGATTAGTTACCATATCTCTGTAGCTGAAGATGCACTTCGCAGAATCCCAGATATACCTCATGTTGTGCCTACTTATGTTACTTTTGGAGCCCCACTGTAACGAGGCTGATTCATGTAGCAACGAACTTGAATTTATTTTGCTTCTATGGTTCAGACAACAACTTTGACAACACAAAGCAGGTTGGTAATGCTTTTAAGGCAACATGTTTTAGTTATTATTTTTCTACCATTCTTTTCAACCTCGGATTCAATCAAGAAAGTTATTATTTGTAGAATATCTTTTGTTATATCAATAATTTTAATGTTTGACAAGGACGTTAATAGAAAAGGAATTCTCTTTGTATCTATTTAAATATCAAATATTTTTTATAATAGAAGGTTTGATATAGAAAAATGTTTTCTTTATATTATAATAGAGAATACAATAGTCAAATTAGGATTAACTAACACTATAATTTAAGATAAGATTACCATTTACCTATCAACATTCTTCTTAAGCTTGACTCTTGAATTCTTTTCCTAGGCTTCTTGCTTCTAATGGAGAAGTTTCCTCTCATTTTTGGATTTTTTTTTTGTATTTGTAGAGTACGTCCTTGTATTTCTTATCTAACACAATATTATCTCATGTTTCATGTTGAAATTGATTTAGGAGAATGGAGGAGGGTTCTACGCCTCAAAGGAGCCAATATGCTAAATTTTTTAAGTTATCTTTTATGATGGTAAGAATGAAAGCTAAACTTTTTAGTAGTTTATTTGGACCTACCTTTCTCATTATAATGTATGGGAATGAGAATCCTTTGCCAAGTTATCTTTTTGAGTGTAGATTCTTGGAGAAAAGCATATGCCCATAAAGTCTTAAAGTTTCTCAAGAAATTTCCATAAAAGGAGTTGGATTGATGATGCTGCCGTTGATCCTAAATTAGAATCTAAAAGCTTGTCGACCTCGATGATCAATTTCGAATCTGATACCGCGTTGGTTTTTTAAGAGATTGATTGATTCCTCAAGACTTTGTCCACTGCCGGAGGCAATGGATTAAATCTCATTCCTGAAATTTTCTCCATTCATTCATGATCTAAAAATAGTGGACTCCATTATCATCGTCACAACACCGAGGTCTATAGCAAATCAAGGTTAACATCCTTTAATTATGATATTTTTTTCCTTCTAAATTGGATGAATGATTTCTTTACATTTTCGATAATTTGATGTTTGTTTTGAGAATTTTTCCTCTTAGTTTGATTACTTTCTTGCTTTCAAGTATTACAATGGCTTCAATAAAACGCATCCGCTTTGTTGTTTGCTACATTTTATGAAATCTAATTATAAGTTTTCTTCATTTCTTTTTTAAACCAATAGTTCTTTGGTGTACATTGCTTTAGTCAAGCTTGCCTCTTAATTGGCATCAAGAGAGTGAAATACAATTCTCAAGTTATAACTAATTTTATCCTCCCTGAAACTAAGCAAATTCTAGGTCACTTTCTATAGTATTTGTTAGCTATGGTAGACCTTCATATTTAGTTTTTACTGTGGCCAAATTATACAATGTGATGTGTTATATTTGGTCTATATGTTGTTTCTTGCAGTTGGATCTGCAAATACTTTG
>JAOANK020529317.1:0-12523 GCA_026257165.2 Telfairia occidentalis
AACGATGTTTTCAAATGTTTTCTCTCTCACGTTTTAAAACCAATTTTCTATTGAAACGTGAGCGGAGGCTAGACCCTCCGACGAAGTTGCCTACGATATTTGATTTTCACGGCTGACTTGCTTGTAGAGCTAAAGCAAGTGCTGCACAATCGCTTGACCCGAGCTTAGAAAAGTGCGATTGTGACACTGTGCGTGTCCCAAACGTGTCTGAAATTAAAAAAAAATGGACACGCGAAATAATGTGTTGGACACGTGTCCGGACGTGTCCGTGTCCGACACGGACACTCCCTCCATTTTGGAGTGTCCGTGCTTCAGAGTAGATAACCAACAATATCTATTATCTAATTAGTTTTACTATAAACTTAAATTTGAATTAAACAAGTGTTTTTTTTTTTGTAATACATTTAATTGAGGTTCTTTCTAGGTGAGCATTTCATTACCTTAGTTTTCCAATAGGTCAAAACTTTTTGCTAGTTTTGACCTAGCAAAGGGTGTAGTTTTTTTAATTTTTTTCAGAAACACGTGTCCTAAATGTGCCATCAACGTGTTAGAAAATTAAAAAAAAAATTAAATAATCAGACACTCTTTTTCACGTGATGGAGCGTATTCCTGTCCGACATTGATACTCTACAAGAAAAATAAAGTGTCCGTGCGTCTTAGCGTCACTCCAATCAATTTTACTTCCATGAGAGCTCTGAGAAGGATCTTCAATAAAACTAATAATAGTCTGGCAGTTATATTCTAAGAAGCTCCCATCCTCCATCGTCATAAGAGGCTGAATACTGGACACTTGAGGACAAATATTCCCTGATTTATTGGACCACACTCTTGAGAAGAAAAGAGCACATGAATATCTGAAACAATTGGCAAGTCCTCGTCTGGCAAAGCATTTGGAAGTGTTACCCTCTTTCGAGCAATTTCTCCCAGAAAGCTACTTGGGCTAGAGTGAGATCCATCTGTTCAAGGCTTACTCTTAAAAGAGCCCAAACTGGGGATTCAAGCCTCTGGAATGTGGGCTAGGGGGCTGAGGGTTAAGTTTAGTAGGTGTAAGATTACTGGTTATAGGAGGAAGGTCTAAATTGTCAGATCAATATTGACAAACACTAAGTGATGAAAGCTTAGGAAAGAACTTATGATTCAGACTTGGCTAAGGTTATTACTTTTTCTCACAAAAGTTTTGAGGGGCATTATAGACAAAAGTTGAGGGACCCATGTTATGCATTAATTCTGAAAGGGACCTCGACATTGCTTTTGTACCAGTAGAGGTCAACTCAGCTCTGTAGGACCAATAACAACTTAAAAATGATTCTCGGGGCATGCACCGATGGGGGAATTGGGTAATACCATGCTTTTTTGCTTTGGGACCTCAGCCGCAGAGCAAAACCATTTGACAAAGAATCTTGAACCTGAGTGGCCTTCGGTGGGAAACTACCACGAACTAGATAAACCTGTCCAACGAAACTTTGGAGCTGGAGAAAGAAGCAATTTGGATAGGCACGTTTGGATTGGAAAAGGAATCAGAACTTCTATTGGGATAAACATGTAATAACTATGACTTTGATGAACACCTCCACAGCATGGATCTTATTAGGAGTGGTCCTAGTCATCGCACAGTCCAATCACAGCAACCATAAACATTTCTAGGTTCCAGATTCCAGAGTATCAGGGGACTCCTGATCTTTAGCCAATCTCCGTAGGAAGGGTGAATGATACTTCTTTGTGAATGCTACTGTTCCATCGTTCAAATTTATAGAGAAGTGCCCAGGGATTTATTGACCGTCTTCAATGCACAACAATCTAGCGTTGTAATTGCTCTATAAAGTAACACTTGATTAGCCTGAGAGAGATTTATACTGCAATAATCACCATCTCCCTAAAAAGTAATCAAGTTTTATACCAATCCTCGTGAAAATTCTCTCATAAATAACTGTAATCATCTTCCTATCACTATCAAGTGCAGTAGAGTTGTGTTCAAGACTTCAAATTCTACTGCCGAACTTATTCCAGAAAGTGTTCAACTCGTCTAAAAGATTTGACATATGATCGGATAACACTCTTGCTATTACAATTAAATATTGACATCCACGGGTTGTGGAGCTCATTTTTGGAGAGCGGCTTTGCCTTTTATTTCATGCCATCTTTATTTGCTTTTCATTATTGAATTTTATTCTAAAAATGAAGTCCACTATGAGATAAGAACATTTGTTTTCATCGACCTAAAACCAGCTGCAAATGTTTTTGATTTTATTAATTTATGAAAAACAATTTTGTCACATTATACAACCATTGAAGTTAAGTTCAGAGGTTGTAGGGATATTCCAATTATAAATCTGCATGATGTGTGGTTGAGTTTTCTTTCTATCTTGTTTTGGGAT
Organism: Telfairia occidentalis; assembly: GCA_026257165.2. NCBI lineage: Eukaryota > Viridiplantae > Streptophyta > Magnoliopsida > Cucurbitales > Cucurbitaceae > Telfairia > Telfairia occidentalis. Next base: position 2,376 of record JAOANK020529317.1, read on the forward strand.
GCTTTCATGTATTTAGAATTTGAAAGCGGAGGGTTAGGCGCAGTCTGTATGGGATCACTATTACGGCTTGTTACTTGTTTTATATATATTTTTAAATTTTCATCAAACTATCTGACTTGTATTCTCTCTACTATTTTTCTCTAGATGAAAAGGAAATTACCCAAAGTTAACAGGCGCCTTGCAAATCAAATCCTTGAAGACGAAGAAGCTGAAAAGGAAAAGAAGGATGAAGATGTCGATAAGGCTAAGAAGGCATCAAAGAAGAAGAAAGGGTTCAATAGCGAAATCTTTCAAGATGAACGTTTTGCAAATATGTTTAAAAATGAGGTATGACTGAATTATCAAACTCTCCTTGTCATCTCTTATTTCATATTTCTGTTGCTTGGTTGTTATTCATTTCAAAACTCTTGAAAAGTAAAAAAAGGGGAAAACAAAATTAAGGCTTCACCTACAAGATATAAGTAAAGATCAACTTACATATGCAAACATCTACTGGTGGAATGGGATGTTTGCAGACGTTTCTTAACAAAGTAAATGTCAGGACAGGAAACTTTGGGCGTGGGGTGATGACTTGAATTTCACTTTTAAGTAGCTTCCTTGGTTTATGTTGGATCTTGTTATAGCGGTTTTCCATTTATTATGCTACAGGACTTCGAGATCGATGAGTTTTCACAAGAGTATATTGCCCTGCATCCAGTATCTTCTACAAAGCAGCCATCTTTGGTTGAAGAGCATTTTGAACCTGTCTTGGAGGGCAGTGATCAAAGCTCAAGTAATTCTGATGCCTCAGTTGCATCAGACTTGGAAGATGAACCTGCCAGAGATAAACACAAGAAAGCACAGCTTCCAAAGTGAGTTTTTTCAACTCTTAATTTTCTTTCTGTAGGTATTTTTTTCTTAGGAGCTTAGGAGTTTTCTGATCTTCAAATCTGTTAAAAATCTGTACGGTTTAATAAACTTTTCCTAGCAAGGAAAATATTACATATTAGTTAGTCTCTTTCTCTCTTTGAGTTCATATGAGTTTTTGGCAAGGATTAAAATATCGATATCAGTATCGATATTGACATTTCAATTTTACGGATGTATCGATCGATATATCGATATCAACAGATATTCCTATCAACTAAAAAATTTATAAAAATTACTTCAAATAGTAATTAAGTTACTTTCACCCTTAAATAAGTAATAGTTATTAATAGTATTTATATTCATATTTATTACTTAATGATGTTATTTTTTATATTTCATAGATATTTATACGGATTTTGGAAATATTGATTGATTTTTAATATTGATATCGAACCCTCAAATTTACGGATATATCGACATATCAATAGATATTTAAATAGTTGGTTTTTGGTGCTAAATATCAAAATATTTGGTGGGAAAAGCCTCTGATAGTTTTTGTTGATGACAATGTATAGATTGTATGAGGTTAAGGATGAAAGACATGCTGAGGCGTTCTGGAACCGTGTATCGCTTGCCAAGGAGGACAGACTCACTATGGAGGAGAGAGTTGCTGCTATCGGAGACGATAAACAAGATTCTGGTATTCTAAATGAAGTTAAATTGGGACCAGGAGGGTCCAGAGAGATTTCATTTAAGCCAAGAAGCTCGGCCAGGTATAACAAAGAAGATGACGACGAAGATCCACGTAGGACGAATCGGAGGAGTGCTGAATTTTTGGGTCTGAAGGCCAATAAATCGGGTTCTCGAGGTCGAATGAGACCTGGAAACAGCAGAGGTAGAAGAGGCCGCCGGTGAATGCCTAAGTTCACACAGTTGCATCTTATAAAGGAAAATATCATACAGTTGCAGCCTAATCCCCACCAATACACCTTTGAACTTCGCCTTTTATCTCCTGAGAATGCACATAAGAGGAATAGTAGAGGGATAATAGGAGAGCGGAGGCCTGTGCGCAGAATTTATCTGATTCATGAGAAGATTTTAGAAACTGTAAATTTGGTTAGGTAGTTGAAGTTATATTATTGTTATTTCACTTTAAGTGGGCAGGAGTGCATGTTGCTTAGTACCCCATTACCGAGGAGACAAACAGGATGCAGAATAGAGGACTCAACTGAAAGAACATGATCATAAATAGAACGAATGATGCATTAAAAAATTTTGTGATTCAAAAACGTAATTTATATGATAAGAGTTTTGTTAGATTATTTGTCATTGTCTTCACCTTCATTTCTTTAAATGTAATGGGTTTTCATTGGGATGGTTAGACGACTGAGGGGAACGTGATAAAACTCTTTATGCTAAGCCTACGCTGTCATGAAATTTCATTTTACTCCAATTCATTCCATCTCCTTGAAAATATTTAGGTTGACCCTAGCAAGAAAATTCTACTTGCTAGTTGTAATGAACTGCACGTTTAAATTCAAATCCTAAGTGGGGGAGGTTTGGTAGATGAAGCACCATGTCGATATTCTAATGTCCACACTGGATATAGACCAAGCAATCATGCAATATTCCAAACTTCACATATCATTTTAATTTCTGTAACATATTATAGTTTTCTGATAGCGAGGAGGAGTTTACGTTGAGATGTCAAATTTTCTCGTCGATGTGAGTACTTGGAAAAGATTTGACTATATGAGAAGTTGAGGAAAAGATTGTTGAATTGACCTATTTTTTGTGCATAGTAATCCAAAAATTTCATATCTTAGGTCTCATAAGAAATAATGCAATCTCATTCTCTTTTGTATTGAAGATGTTAATTTTGTATAAATAACTAAATTAATTACAAAAATATTTTTTATTAAATATTATATTATAAATACGAGAGTGGAGATTTAAACATTCAATTAGAAGACGTAGAGGTACCTTACTCACCATCTCACTACTACAAATTTGACATTTAATGACACAAACATTGTCACAAAAGTATTATTACTGACAAAGGGTCAGAAATTTCATTTTTATGACAATTGAATATTGTCGAAAAAAAAATCAATAAAATTCATTCTATCGACAAGAAAAATTGAATGAAGATAATTTTTAACCGTCACGAAAACGTTGATATTGACAATTTAACTGTCAAGAAAATGTTTATAATGACAAATTATCACTGTCAAGAATATATTAACTATGAGAATTTTCTATGTCACAATTGTTTTGAAGACATTTCTAATTGTCAAGAAAAATCATAAAATGAGAGTTCCTAGTCATCACATAAAGATTTTTAATTACACTTTTTGTTATTGTTATAACAATTGTTTTAGTGACATTCATGTTTTGTATAGCTGTCATAAATTAATAAATCATGATTATTTTAAACCGTCACATAAAATATTTTAATGATGGAATAAATTTGTGATAGATATTTTTTCAATCTTATTTCCACATCTAGAAATTTTGTACATCCTGTCAAAATATAAAGATATAGCAATTTTATATATCTTTCGACCAAAGCATTCATATGTATTAACTAAGTTTGATCAAATTTGTACATTACATCAATTGTACACAAACTATAGCTAAAAAAAAAAACTATATATTCATTTGTGGCAGTCAAATTTCTTAGCTTCTTGAGATATGACTCTTCATGGTGGTCTTGAGATATCAGGCGTCTTGATTCTTCATTTTTCCCTACTTCAGCTTCTTCATAAAACTATACACTCTTTAGGGTTGCATTTCAAATGAAATGAAATAGAAAGAAAAAAGATGATATATTCATATATTGTATAATAACATACTACATCTAATTTTTCAGCATGCTTTCGTCCCAAATATCACTTAAAACATTATCTACAAACTACATCCAAACATGTAAACACTTTTGATTCGACCTTTTCCTTGCTCAAAATATTGCTCCCACAAAAGCTAAGTCTTTCATAAATATTCAATACTCACATCAATCGCTTGTTTAAAAATTACTCTAAAATAATTAATAACAACTCATGCATGCAATCAATTATAGAGGTAAGCAATGAAATAACAAGCAAAACTTCTTAGACATCAATGATACTCCCAATCTAAAACTTCTTGCTCGAAACTACTACTTTAAGGTTTGAATATTGTGCTCACAAGCTACTCATTTTTCAAAATTTCAATACTCATATTAGGCTATTGTTTAGAATTGCTCTCAAGTAAAATGAAAACTTGAGATAATAGATAATATCATACCGATAGACCAATAGTTTCATGGGCTACCCCAATTTCATTCGCCCAATACAACAACCAAAAGTGTCAACAAGATTATTTTAGCAAAACTTCAACTTCCAACTTCAAAATAATGTGAGCAACAAAAGTGCATAACACAGTTAAATGAGTCCCCAAGAGTAGACCAAAAAAACATATCGGGGAGACGATCGACGACTGGGCGGAGCAAACGAGGGAGGAAGGGTTTCGTGAGGGAAAGAAGGAAACCTAAAAGTATTTACATTTACATTTTTACATTTTTACATTTTACATTTTGTTCACTTTTTGTTTTTATGTTTAGTGGTTTTTAAAAGATCTTTAAAAAAGAAAAAAAGAAAACTTAAAAGAAATTAAAAGATATATATATATATATATATATATATATATCATAAATTGTGAATACACTATAATCTTTGTTTTTCCCTCAAAAAAATGCACCATATTATTTGTGACTTTTTTTTGCTGTCATAAAATTCCAAAATTCTTGTTGTAATTTATGACGTTTAAAAAACGTCATGAATAATCTCACATAAAATTTGCAAAATCTTTACGTTTTCACACAAAAAACCATGCCCATAACATTCGTGTCTTTATTTTTCTATCACACAATATCTAAATTGTTATAGTCATTTATGACACTACAAAACGTGCCCCAAAGTATTTGTGACATTTTTTCTTATTTAAATGTAGTGTCATGAAATCTCAATTTTGTTAGTGAAGCTTCAAACTTCAAAATTAAGATTAAAAAACTAAATTTCTAAAATTAAAAAACTTTAATTGCTCTTAGTTGAAGGATCATCTCAATAATCAATTTTTTTCCAACTCTCAAACCCAAAACTTTACAAAAAAAAAAGTAAAAAAAAAATCAAAAAATTTAATCCAAGAATCCTTAAAGATCCATAAAGTTGAATAGAAACTACCCTAAAATTATGGGCGTTACAAAAAAGGTTGTAGCGGAAGAAGCACAATCACAAGAGGAAACGTGCCCCAAGTATTTGTGACGGTTTTTTGCTGTCACATAATTTTTAAATTGTTTTAGTCATTTACCTAAAAAATTATCATAAATTGTGAAAAACTATAAATCCTCTTTTATTCCGTCAAAAAATGCACCATATTATTGTGACTTTTTAAGCTGTCATGAAAACTTCAAATTGTTATAGTAATTTATGATGTTGAAAAACGCCATGAATCTCACATAAAATACATAAAATCTTCGTGCTTTCCCACAAAACATATTCCTATAACATTCGTGACATTTTTTTTCTGTCACAAAATTTTAAATTATTGTAGTCATTATGACACTAAAAAAACGTCATAAATTGTGAAAATCTGTACACCACTATTTTTTTCTACAAAAAATGCACTTCCAACCATGTATGACGTCTTTTTTTCATCCACTTTTTCTTATTTATATGCCGCGGCATCATTAAAAGCCAAAATTGTTGTGTTAAGTTGATAACACAAAAATAGTTAATTGTACATTTAAAAGCCATTGATTTATTTATGATGAATTTTGAATAATCCTGTATCCATCATCGATGTACTGAAAAAAATGTATCCATCATCGATTAACTAATCTTTTACCATTATATTATTATTAAATATTATTATATTTATTTATCAGATTAATTAATTTAAAACTGTACATCCGTGAATATTATCAATTATTATTTATCATGTCCAGTGATCTTAAGATATTATATTCATACAAGTTTAGTTCATGAACTTTCAAGATTGTGTCTGATAGGTTATTAAATTTTAATACTCTCTAATAGATTTATAAACTTAAAATTTTATATCTAATAGATTCTTGAGCTTTAAAAATGTCTAATATATGCATAAACTTTCAATTTTATATCTATTAGATTTCTAATCTCTCAATTTTGTGTCAAATAAATACCTGACCTATCGATATTTTTTATAATTCAAAGACCTCTTAGGTATAAGATTGAATTTTGTCTAATAGGACCAATCTTTCAATTTTGTGTCTAATAAATTTGTAATTTTTTAAAAAAATGTTTAATAAATCAAGGACTTGTTAAACACAAAATTGAAAGTTCAAGTACCCTATTATTATCTCAAAAAAAAAAAAAAGTACCCTATTAAACCTTTTTAAAGTTCAAAATTTTTTTAGAAATAAAATTTAAAGTTTAGGAGAACGATTATCAATTTTTAAAAAAGTTTAGGGGATCTATTATTAACTTGGAGTAATTATTTGATCTCATTCAGAGATAAATGTGTTGAAAAATAGTTTATAATTAAAAAAAAAACAGGAATGTACATATTGAGTACAAAATGATAAAGAAAAATACTAAAAGAAAGATTAACCAAGATTAGAAAGATTAATGTGGATCTCATGCATCACCTAAGGTGGATGTTCTTCCACCCAAATTTTCAAAAAAAGGTTCCTTGAGCATGGGTTGCCAAAGCATTTGCAACCCCGTTTTGTGTTTGTCGAATTTCTGTAACGTTGGCCACGTTCCTGTGACAAGCAATTGTTTTTCATTGTCATATCTATCATCTCCACATATAATTACCACTTGCGAATTAGTTTCAGGACAAATGAGTCGAATGCCCGCCTCAATAGCTAAGTTAATCCCCTCATGAAAAGTCATGGCGTGAGCAAGCTTCACAGTTTTAGAAAGAGTTTTGAACAGCTCTGCTGCCAAAAATACCTCACCATTTTTATTTCTGATTATGATTCCAAATCCTGCATGTCCATCCAAAAACCCTACGTCAGAGTTGAGCTTGTAATTCGAGAGTTATAGAGGTCGCCACTTTTCATTTGTTGGGGTGGTGCTGAGGGGTTTACGATGTTGGGGCGGGATAGGTGGGTATCTACATTGACCAGTTCTCCAATCTTCAGTGCACAAATCAGCACCTTGGAGATATGGTCGTCAATGGGTGGTTGTTGGGTTGAAAACCAGCCTGTTTCGCCTATGCCACAAAACAATCTACCTCTTAGAGCAAGTACACAATTTTGGGCTTTTTGTACCTTGATCTTGGCTTCTGGGCACAATCAACATAACATTTCTTGAATAGGTTAAAATATTATTTTGGTCCTACTTTAGTGGTTGTTCTATTTTAGTCACATACTATAAAAATGTTCAAATTTAACTATGTACTTATAATAAATAAAAAATAGTCCATTTCATAAGTTTAGGGTTAGTTTGGGGTAAAATCACTCATGTAGCTAAAAAAAAATATTTTCTCTCTCCCTTTTGTTGTGAGTGCAAAGAATGTCCTACATTGCCTAGGAAAGGGGAGATCCATGGTATATAAGTGAGAACAATTATCTCTATTTGTATGATGCCTTTTGGGTTAATACCAAAAATACAACCACGAGGGCTTATGTCCAAAGTGGACAATATCATATATTTTGGTTGGTGTCCTCTTTAACAAGTGGTATCAGAGCCATGGTTAGAACCTAGCACTGTCGAAAAATCTCAAATAAATTTAGTGGAGCCTTACAATCATTACGATATTGTGGTTGGTGTTAAATTCCCATATTGGACAAAATTTTCTTGGATGAGAGCAAAAAGTTTATTCGAGGGAAGGAGGTTATGATGCTGAGCAGTGGGCCATCAAAAATCCCACATTGTGATCCGTGTTCATGTTCTATCTAGGTTTTCAATTGGCTTTGGATAAGAACAAGTCAGATGAATGATTCTCTAGGGGAGGCTCTAGTGGGTATACTCAAGTGATGGGTACTAAGGTAGGTACCAAGTGTTACTTTGTTTGAGGGAAGGTTTATTAGGAGTGCAAACAATGTCCCATATTGGCTAGAAAAGAGAGAGACCCATGGTATATAAGTGAGGACACTTATCTCCATTGGCATGAGGTCTTTTTAGGTAATACCAAAAGTAAAACCATGAGGTTGAGTAATATCATACCGTTGTGGTGATATTTGGGTTGTTGTCCTTAACATCTTTCCCCTTCAAATATTTTCGATCAAACGACTTTGGTTTCAATGAATTTTATTTAAACTCCAACAATACAAGTATCCAATTTGTAAAATTTAGGCATAGTAAAAGAGAGAACTATTTTTACCATGTTAGCTGATTTTAGCCTTAAACTAATGTAAAACGAATATTGGTAAGAACTATTTTTGAGATTTATTACAAGTATATGGTCTAAATATAGACATTTTCAAAGTCACATGGCTAAAATAGAACAATCACCAAAGTATAGAGACTAAATTTGGACATTATCCAAATTACAAGGACTAAAATAGAACAACCACGCCAAAGGACAAAGACAAATAATATTTAACCTTCTTGAATATTATGCTTTGGCATCCTGATGTTGACTTAAATAGGCTTTTAAGCACGTTTATAAAGAAGCAATAGCCACCTCTGGTGTTTAATTACAAGTCATGGTTCCTAACACATTGTCCCAACTAAACGATTACTAATCTACACCTTTTTAAGATCTCCATTGGTCTCATTCATGCATTTCCAACCTTTTACCAGTTGGCTTTAGAGAAATTCCTACGTTTATAGAGATCACAAGAAGATCTATCAATACTTGCAAGCAATTGGACATCAATCGCCCTGTAGTATAGCCCATAGGTAATTGTAATTGTTTTTGCATAGAAATTTCCGAGAGTGAACGTGAGCTTCGGAGATCACTACTTGGACTTGCAGGGAAGACAAAAAATGAGGTTAGGGTGGCTCCGACCACACTCCGACGCTCAAGTAAGCAAGGTTACTTGTGATGATAGGAAATTTCTCGGGGAAGTGTGCATACCCTTTCACAATGACCCACGCCGGTTCTTATAGTGAGTGGAGGAGCGACTCATGGAGGTGATTCCCCCTTGGTCTGTTGTAAGTTACGTTGAATGGTGACTGAGGCTCTAGAGGCGAGATTCTCTCTTGACCGTGCTTCGTCCGACACCTTTTGTTAGCGTAGCGTTACGGGTTGCACTGCCTTTCCTCTCACATCGGCCCTTTCTTTGCTACCTGACGTCGGCTGCCACCGAGGTCATCTGAGGTGACGCAGCCCGTGGACATGTGGCCTCTCCCAAATGATCCAGGTGTTTCGTGATGTTTAGACCCCCAACAATGGCCCCCACTTTTGATAGCACTCTAAAAAGTGCTATTTTAGTGCCTAAATCATTGAGGTTTTGTGTGCTTTTAAGTGTACTTTGATGCAATTATTGTTGATTTTGTAGGAACCGAGCATTTCGAGGCAAAAAGAAAGATCCAGGTTGAGTCGGGTTGAAAAACGGGCCTAAGATGAGCTAAATCGGCTAAGTAAAGAAGAAATGAGGCCGAAAAGAGTGCAGACCCGAGAGGCAGCGTTGAGACGCTATTATCGGGCGTCTCAACGCCAAAAATCTAAAAAAATTTGATATGGAGTTGATCAGCGTAGAGACGCTGCTCAACAGCGTCGCGACGCCGAAGAAATCAGCAGACAGCCTCGCCCGCAAGCCCAGCAGCTCGCCCGCCCGCACGCTCTCGTGCCCGTCCGTCTCGTCCGCTTGCACTCCCTCCGCCGCGCTCCTCGCCTGTCTCACGCCTCGCCTGCCGCGCGGGCGCGCCTCCCCCCTACTGCGCTGGGCAGCGTCGAAACGCTGCCCACAACGTCGAAACGCTGCCCACAGCGTCTCAAAGCTCCGAACTTTTTTTTCTGCCATCCAAAACGCGCGTTTTACTTAGGAAACAGAGGGCCAGCGTCTCGACGCTGTCCCATAGCGTCTCGACGCTGTCGGCAGTCAGTATAAAATTAGTTTTTCTCGATTAAGGCGAGGGGGGGACGAATTTTGGGGCAATTTCCGACGCTTCTGGGCAGAAAATCGTTGGGCTAATTATTTTGGATGGTTTGGAAGACCCTGGGGTGTTCAGGATCGAGTTTTCTTGCTTCAGGAAGCGTGCCCACGATGGAAACGACGTGGAAATTATCTGAGAGTTCTTCCTTTCTTTAACTTTTCTATTTTCTGTTCTTTCTCTATTTTTCTGGGATTTTTTCTGGATTTAAGGATGATGTATAGGAGCTAA
>JAOANK020529508.1:0-12522 GCA_026257165.2 Telfairia occidentalis
AGTTTATTGGATTTATAGAGTTATAAAAGATTCAATAACAACTTTACCGAATAACTTCAATAACAACTTTATTGAAAATAGAATATGATTACAAGTCATTCGAGTTTTAGGACATACACACCCAACAGTATCGTCTTCTGGGAATCAGATTTTCTAATTTTCTTAATTATTAATTTATTATTTTAATTTTATCTAGGGAGTCCAAATTCATACAACGATTCCAAGTTATAGAATTGCACTAAATGGAGATACGCTAATGGTTTAAAAATCAATAAAATGGAGGTTTTAGGGTGTTGGTATGACAAACAAAACAATTAAATAAATTAATTCATTTATGGGATATAATTGATTACCAAATTTTCTCAGTCTAAGGTTAATTAACTCGGGTTTTCCCCTCTCATGGTCTACCAACTCTCGCAATTAATTTCCTATTCAATTTCTTGCAATAAGAATTTAAAAGCGATATAAGAATAACCTATCATGGACCACACAAGTTCTCCTATCACTCTCATGCATAGATAAACATAAAACTCCTTGGTCTAAATTTATTACCCTCTCTTTCAAGCAAGATAATAAAAACGACATACGAACACTCAATAGCTAGTTGAATGCAGTTATAAACGTGCTAAAATTTAGAAGAAAACGGTAAAGAATTTGCATTCCATAAAAAAACTAATAAATTCAAGAGTTCATAACAACCAACACCCTAAAACTAAGAGATTTAACTACTGATATGCATCATAAAAAGTCCAAAAAATCTCTTAAAAATAGAATACATCAAATATATAAGAGAAGAGGGGGAAGTCACGGAAGAATCCACTCCTTTCAGCTTTAGGCATGCTTCCCAAGGTGTAAAACTCAATCCCGAGCACTCCAAAAATCCCCAACTACTCTAGAACAATAGCCCTCATAGTTTTCTGTTAAATTTTGTCAAAATCGCAGCCAAAAATTGACCTCCCCTGACCTAGCGGTGAAAAGATCATTATGTAGTTTCTATCGATAACGTTGAGACGTTATGCCTCAATATTACAAAAAGGCCACCGCTTATTTTATGAAAAGAAAGGAAAATTTTGAAGTAGCGTTGCGACGCTATAGCATAGCGTCTCAACGCTACATCGAAATTTCATATTCTGCCTTACCAATTCGTAGTAGTGTTTAGACGCTACTATTCTAGTGTCTCAACGCTAGAGCGTTCTGCCTTCTAGTCACTATTTGGGCGTCTCAACGCTTGTCTCTAGCGTTGAGACGCTAGCTCTTGGGTTGCTCCTTGATCTTCAACATTGATTTAACTCATTTTTCACCCCAAACAACCTCAAATTCATCATTTCCCTTCGAATGCTAGGTTCCTACAAAATTTCGCAAATAAAAGCATCAAAGTACACTTATAAAATACAAAACTACTAAATTAAAGGTCCTAAAATAGCACTTTTTGAGTGCTATCAACTACCCCAAACTTAAAGTTTTGCTAGTCTCGAGTAAAAATAAAATTCAAACATACAAGAGAACTTCAATGCTTGCATGCTTCAGACTCCTAACTCAATGCAAAGTGACATGTAATGGGCACAATAAGAGAAACATTTATGCACATTCTATTGGTAAGAAATTCGAAAGCTAAATCCTATCATTCCTTGCGTGTGTGTGTGCAATCCCAACCTATTATAGTCCTTACAAGCCTAGAGTGCTTTTAATGAAGTCTTTCCTAAGCTGCTCCTACTATGGTACTAAATCATTTTCGCGTGAGTGTTTCTAATTTAAGGTTACTTAAGGAAAATATTTTTTTCTTTTGTTTTTTCATTTCAAAATTTTCTAAAAGAGGAGTCTATTCAAAATGTACTACCTTCATTTTGGCTTAACCCCGCTTCTTAGGTGTTGAGCATCCAACTACAAGCAGCACCTCTATTCTAGGATAATACTCACTTTTTTTTTCGCTTTATTTTTTTTTTAGCATTCCCCGTCAACTAATGGCCGAAGAAAGGAAGAGTAACCTCTTTAGACATACTTTATTGAGCATAATTCTTTTTTAGCATAGGTTACTTTAAGTTAGAAGTTCACTATCCAATAATCAGTCCATTTTCAAACAACGGAAGTCTAACCTTATTAACGACACTCTAAGCCTTCAGGACTCTAAACAGACGGACTACGTTCTCAAAATACAAAGAATTCAAAGAGAGATTTCAAACATAACTTACTTCAGAAATATGACTACTATTTTCCTTATTTCAACCCACATACATATCACAACAAATCATAGAAAGTCATAATCCTCAGCATTCAAGCTTCAATAGTTCTACTTTCTAGCACATAGTGAGGCGAACAAACAATCATGTTATTCCCTATATCGAAAAAAGTTTATCCAAAATTCATCAAACAGCCACAAGTCTCAGAAGTTTAGAACACAATCTATAAGTTTAACCTAACAACACACAGTACTCAAGACGCCCCCATCCCAAACTTAAAAACATACATTGCCCTCAATGTATGAAAAAGAAGACAAAACAAGAAAAGTAATCGATACTGCCCTAAAGTATGGAGCGGTGCACTATACGACAGGCATGTGGGCTGAGTACTATTGTGCTATGGCTCCTAAAAAAAGATATATATGTGCAAAATCCATCAATATTAAATAGCAACTGAGTAAATGAAAATAATAAACTCAACTAAAGAAAAGGGAAGATGCTTGGGTTGCCTCCCAAGAAGCGCTTGGTTTAAAGTCTCTAGCTGGACCGGACATCTAATGCTCATTTTTTCATCCTCAAGTCCTAGATCAATTTTGCTTCCTTTTCATACTCATTCTTTATTCTGCGCAATACATTTAGAAAAGTGTTTTAGTAGGGGGTATAACAATATGAGTAGCAGAATCAAGAGAAGCATGTCTAAAATGCGAGGGTGGGGGTTTCAACTTTAAATTAGGAGGTCTAGCATTCAAACAGACTTCCTTATTATCAATAGGCAAAGAGCAATGTTTAGAAGCAATATGATCAACAGCAGAAAAAGAAGAATGCACATTCTCATGAACAGATTTCTCAGCAAGGGATGCATACATGTTTTCATTTTAAGCACTTAAACTATCACAACTTGGGTTCAATATGCATTTCCCCATATTCGACACATTAGAAGTTTCAAGATTAACATTTTCAGCAACACCATTCTCACAAATATCCAACTTATAGCAAGTACTTTCCTTTGAAGGGTCTTTAGGAGCTCGATAAATGTTAAAACTTACCCTCTCTTCATTTACTCTTAAGGTAAGGCTACCTTGCTGGACATCTATTAAGGCCCTTCCAGTAGCCAAGAATGGTCTTCCCAATATGATGGGCATCTCTGAGTCCTCTTCCATGTCTAACACTATGAAATCTGTAGGAAAGATGAACTTGTCAACTTTAACTAATACATCTTCTACTATACCTTTCGGGAATGTTACTAAACGATCAACTAGCTATGGATGGATGGTAGTTGGTTGTACTTGCCCCAAGTTCAATTTTCTGAAAATAGACAGAGGCATGAGATTAATAGATGCACCTAAATCACATAAAGCATGATTAATCTCTAAATTACCAATAATACAGGGAATAGTAAAACTCCCTGGATCTTTCCGTTTTTCAGGTAGCTTCTTTTGCAGTATGACACTGCATTGCTTTGTCAAATCAAGCCTCTCATACTGCCCAAAATTCTTTTTCTTAGACAACACTTCCTTCATGAACTTGACATAGTTCGACATTTGCTCCAGGGCATCTGCAAAAGGAATATTAATATGTAATCATTAAAAAATGTCTAAGAATTTGGTAAATTGAGCATCAATGTCATTTTTCATAAATCACTGAGGATAAGGAAGTTTACTCAAATCAACAGGAAAAGAATCAGAATACTTCCCTAAACTCGATGTCAGTACTCTTCCCTTCTTTTTCTCAGTCATTTTCTCGTTATCCTTCTTCTCTTTCTCTTTCTTCTCATCAATCCTTTCTTCAGCTTTCTTCTCATGCTCCTTTTTCTCAGACTCATATTTTTCAGTTTCATCTAAGATCCTGCCACTTCTTAACATAATAGCATTATAGTGTTCCCTGGGATTTACTTCAGTGGTACTACGAAACTTACCTTTTTGCAAAGTGCTTAATGTAGTGGCAATTTGTCCAATTTGGACGTCTAAATTTTCCATGGCCTTCTCCTGACTATCCGTTCTATTTTCTAGGATCATTGTTCTATTCCTCAATTCTATGATAAAGGTCCTTATCAAGTCCTCCATTGAAGATTTCTCAGCCTGCTGCTAAGGTGAGGAAGTAGAACTTGTGCAATACATTCTTAGTGTTAGCATAAGAGAAATTTTCATGATTACACATACCTGGATGATAATGGTTCGGCAGTGGGTTCTGTTGGCCTCCATACTAGTTTCCGTAAGACCGATTGATGTAATTCTCTTGTTCCATTTGCTGGTTCTCCCAAGATGTGTAAGAGTTGCATGCTGCCATTGATGCAATTGACTAGTTTTTACTTGGCATCACAAGGTTATTCAAAGCATTAGTAAGTGTTGCCATTTGAGCATTTAGAAAACTCACCTCGTCTAATCCATAAATCCTTGCAGCTCTTGGAGTGGACCTTTCTGATGGCCAATTGTAACTTGTAGTCGCCATATCTTTCAATAAGGCTCGAGCCACCTGAGGTGTGTTCGAAAAGATTGACCCTCCTGCAGCTGCATTCACAATTGACTTAGTAGTACAAGTTAACCCGTTACATAAATATTGTACCTGAAGCCAATTTGGATAGTCGTGTTGTGGGCATTTTCGCAGCAGTTCTTTAAATCTTTCCCACGTCTCATAAAGCTTCTCGTCATCAGCTTGTCTGAAATTACTAATTTCGTTTATGAACTTCTAGGACTTAGCAGGGGGAAAGAACTTGTTGAGGAAAGCTTGGGCAAGCTCGTCCCAGGTCGTGATACTTTTAGGAAGCAAGGACTCCAACCAATCCTTCGCTTTATCCTATAGAGAAAATGAAAAAAGTCGCAAGCAAATGAAATCATTGGGTACTCCATTTAACGTTACTGTACCACAAATTTCAAGGAATGATCGAATGTGTTTATGTGGGTCCTCCATAATCGAGCCTCTAAACGTGCAATCTCTAGCCATTTGGACAAGTTTCGACTTAAGTTCAAAATTGCTGGCATTAATTGGTGCATGCACAATCCCTGGATGAGCATTAGGAACTTTATGCGAAAAATAATCACGAATTGCCTTTGATTCACCTTCTTGCTCGGCCATCGATCCAGGTGCTGCTCTTTGTTTCGTAAGGTTTCTCCTCCAAGTACATTCAATCTTTGGGTCAAATGGAACAGATCAGTGCCTCGCGCAGGTTGCATATACCAAAAATGATACAAAAAGAGAAAAACAAATAAAAATAAAAATACACCCTAAATTAAGATTTACTAAAATTTCTTAATAATAAGAACATTAAAAATACGCTGATTCCTTGGCAACAGCGCCAAAAAATTGATCACAGTCCACTACATCACTGTAAGTGTACGTGTCAAATTGTAATATAAAATGGCCTAAGAGATTGAGTATCGTCCTCTAAGAATCAGATTTTCTAATTTCCTTAGTTAATAATATTTAAATTTTATCTAGGGAGTCCAAATTCGAACAACAATTCTAAGCTATAGAATTGCACTAAAAGGAGATACGCTAATGGTGTAAAAATTAATAGAATAGAGGTTTAGGGTGTTGGTATGGCAAACGAAACAATTAAATAATTTAATTCATTTATGGGATACAATCGATTACCAAATTTTCTAAGTCTACGGTAAATTAACTCAGGTTTTCCCATCTCGAGGTCTACCGACCCTCACAGCTATTTCCCTGTTCAATGTCTTGCAATAAGAATTTAAAAGCAATATAAAAATAACCTATCATGGACCACAAAAGTTCTCCAATCACTCTCATGCATAGAAAAACGTATATCTAAACTCCTTGATCTAAATTTACTATCCTCTCTTTCAAGCAAGATAATAAAAACGAAATACAAACACTCGATATGCAGTTATTAACGTGCTAGAATTTAGAAGAAAATGATAAAGAATTTGCATTCCATAAAAAAATATAATAAATTCAAGAGTTCATAACAACCAACACCCTGAAACTAAGAGATTTAGTTACTGATATGCATCATAAAAAGTCCAGAAAATCTCCTAAAACAAAATACATCAAATGTATAAAAGAAGAGAAGGAACTTCTAGAAGAATCCACGTCTTTCGGCCTTAGGCATGCTTCCCGAGGTGTAAAACTCGATCCTGAGCACTCCAAAAATCCTCAACTACTCCAGAACAATAGCCCTCATAGTTTTCTATTGAATTCCATCGAAAATTGCACCAAAAAACCAACCTCCTCTAACCTAGCGGCGAAAAGATCATTATATAGTTTCTGCCGATAGCGTTGAGATGCTATGTAATAGCGTTGAGACGTTATGCCTCAATATTACAAAAATGCCACCATTTATTTTATGAAGAGGGAGGAAAATTTCTAAGTAGCGTCACTACGCTATAGCATACCGTCTCAACACTACATCGAAATTTCATATTCGGCCTTGCCAATTCGTAGTAGCATTGAGACGATACTATTCTAACGTCTCAATGATAGAGCGTTCTGCCTTCTGGTTACTATTTGGGCGTCTCAACGCTTGTCTTTAGCATTGAGACGCTAGCTCTCATGTTGCTCTTTGATCTTCAATATTAATTTGACTTATTTTTCACCCCGAACAAACCTCAAATTCATCTTTTTCCTTCGAATGCTCGATTCCTACAAAATTTCACAAATAAAAGTATCAAGGTACACTTATAAAGTACAAAACTAATTAGAGGTCCTAAAATAACACTTTTTGAGTACTATCATTAGTCATCCTGGTGTTGAAAATAGTTTTGTGCTTGTTAATAATGAGAAAATTTGTTTGAATGTTAAGCCTCCTAATGTAAAGTTGAAACTGCAACTTCCCACACTTTAGGTATGCCTCTCTTGATTCTTCTACTCATATTGTCATGCCTGCTACTGTGACCAGAGTAGAATAGAACATTTTTCTGAATGTATTGCACATGATAAAGAATGAGTGTGGAAAGCAGGCATAGTGAATCCAGGATATGGTAATTAAAGAATGAGCATTTGATGTCCCGTCCAGCTAGGGACATTAAATTAAGAACTTCTTAGGAGGCAATCCAAACATCTTTCCCTTCTTTTGTTAAGTTTGTTATTTGTTATTAGTTGTTGCTTGTCGAGTTCTCATAAAATTTTGTACATACTTCTCTCGTTTTCAGAAGCCATAGCACAGCCATACTCAGTCCATTTGTCTGTCATATTGTGGATCATCTCATACTCTAGGCTAGTGTCGTTTACTTTCCTTTCTTTGTCTTCTTTTTCATACATTGAGGACAATGCATGTTTTTAAGTTTGGGGTGAGGGTGTCTTGAGTACTGTGTGCTGCTAGGTTAGAGTTATGAATTGTGTGTTAAGCTCCAGAAAATGAAAATTGTGGCTATTTGATGATGTTTGATAATTGTTGGAATTTTAGATAAACTTTTTTTGATTTTAATGATGATATGATTGATTATTTTCTTAATTGTGTTCTAAAAGACTATTGATGCATGCATGCTGAGGATTATGACTTACTATGCTTTGCTATGACTTGTATGTGAGGTTAAATAATAAAATTAGTAAGCATACTTCTGATGTGAGTTATGTTTGAAATCCTATTTTGAATTCATTGTATTTTGAGCACGTAGTCCCCCTATTTAGAGTCTTGAAGGCTTAGAGTGTTGTTAATAAGGTTAGACTGTGGATGTCTCAAAAGTGTCTGATTGTTGGATACTGAAGCTCGAAGTTGAGTAACTTATGCTGGAAAAATATATATATTTATAAATTGTGCTAAAAAAAAAAGTCTAAATAGGTTACTCTGCCTTTCCTGTTGTGCCTAAATGTTCTAAAGGAAAGTGAGTATTGTCCTAGGATAGATGGGTTGCTTGTAGTTGGATACTCGGTGTCTGGGAAGTGGGGTACCTGAAAAGGAAGGTAGCACGTCTTAACTAGGCTCCTCTTTTAGCAAAAATAGAAGAGTTGAATGTATAGCTCATAGTTGGATTTTCAGCGCCTAGGAAGTGGGGGTAAGTCAGAACGAAGGTGATACAACTTTCTCTTCTTGCAAAAGAAAGAAGAAAAAAAAATCTGCTTAAAGAAAATGAAAAGCAATGAAAAAGAAAGAAACTACCTTAAGTTAGAAATTTTCATTTGAAAATGATTTAGTGCCAGAGTATGGACAACTTTAGCAAGACTTCATTAAATGCACTCTGGGCTTGTAAGGACTAGAATGAGATGGACTTGCACACACACAAAGAAGGATAAGAATTGGCCTTCAACTTTTTTATTGATAGAATGTGCATGAACGTTTCTTTGATTGTGCTCATTACTTCTACTGTGCATTGAGTTAAGAGTCTGAAGCATGCTAGTATGGAAGTTCTTTCTCTATATGTTGTATTTTATTTTTACTCGGGACTAGCAAAACTCTAAGTTTGGGGTGGTTGATAGTACTCTAAAAGTGCTACTTTAGAGCTTTAAATTTAGTAGTTTTGTGGGTTCAATTGTATACTTTGAGACTTTATTTGTAGAATTTGTAGGAACCGAACATTTGGAGCTAAAAATAAAGATTTGGCATTGTTTGGATTAAAAAATGAGCCTAAGAAGAGCAAATTCGACTACGAAAGGAATAAGATATGTTAAAAAGAGCCAAAACACAAAAGTACAACGTCTTAATGCTATGAAATAGCATCGAGATGCTAAAATAATAAGAAGGAAGTCAGGCGTTGTAGCATTGAGACGTTGGCCTTCAGGGTCTCAATTCTAGAGAAGGAAAAATCCAAATTTTCAAAGTAGCGTCGAGCAGCGTCGTAAGGCTACATCAAATTTTCTTCATACTTTTACAAATAGGTAGTGGCATTTTGGTAATACTAAAGCACAATGTCTCAATGCTATTGCATAGTGTCTCAATGTTGCCAGCAAACACTATGTAATGTTCTTTTTGCCACTAGGTCAGGGGAGATCGTTTTAGAGGGCGAATTGCAAGAGTGATCGACGGATAACACTGTGGGCTACTATTATGGAGTTTTATGGAAATCTCGGAGTCCTCGAGAACGAGTTTTGACGCTCGGGAAGGTGTATACGACTGAAAGGCGTGGATTCTTCAAGGTATTCCTTCTTTTCTCTTATACTTGTTATGTTTTTTGTATTTGAGATTTTTTTTGGGAAATTTATGATGAAAAGCAGTAGCTAATTCCCTTTGGTTTTAGGGTGTTGGTTATAATGAACTCTTAGAATTATTGATGTTATTTTGGAATGCAATTCTTTACCGTTATCTTCTAAATTCCAACACGTTATTCACTACATTCAACTGGGCATTGAGTGTTATGTATGTTGTTTTTATTATCTTACTCGAGAGAGTGGGTAGTAATTTTGACTAAGGATTATAGATATATACTTTTCTATGCACAATAGTGATAGGAAAGTTTGCAAGGTCCATGATAAGTTATTTTTATACCGCTTTTAAACTCTTATTGTGATACATCTAATAGGGAATTAATTGTGAGAGTCAGTTGACCTCGAGAGGGAGAAACCCTAGTTAATCAACCTTAGACTTAGAAAATTGGTAATCAATTGTATCGTGTGAGTTAATTAATTGTTTAATTGTTTCGTTCACCATACCAACACCCTAGAACCTCAATTCTCTTGATTGTTGCACCATTAGCTTATCTCACTTTATTGCATTTTATAGCTTAGAATCACTGCATGATATTGGGTTCCCTAGATAAAATTAAAAAAATAAATTATTAACTAAGAAAATTAGAAATTTGATTCTCAGAGGACGATACTCTGTCTCTTAGGCTGTTTTATTATTACTACAATTGACCTGTGCACTTGCAGTAACGTAGTGGGCTGCGATCATGCATATAAGACTTTTACGATCTTCATATTGTTGCATCATTCTATTTATGCCAGCATTTGAATGAAATAGAAGAAATTTAAGGTTAATTACCACTGAGTCTAGATATTTTGTTTAGCAGGAAAATGATGGAGCATTATTTTAGAAGAATTATTGATTAAGAATTCTAGAGCAAAACGGACACAAACATCTGCACGAAGATAACAGAAATTTAAATATGGAAAAAAATATTTATTTTGTGGAATTAATCAACCGTTGGATGTGAGCTCCGTGGGTGATTTAACCTAATAGGTTTTCTAATAACAACAGAAAGCCTATAAATAGAAAAGGAGGTTGCCAATTAGAGGGGTCAGCAAGTTCGATTTTATTTAGAGAATTTTTAGAATTTTCGAGTCTTTTTCTGCACAGTCGCTTCTATCATTGCTATTGTTCTAGAATTTCCATAGAGAAGAGTTTGTAAAAGGCAGACAACTTCATGAAGACTGAAGCAAAATAATCAATTTTGACTAACGTATTCATGGAGCAATTGATTTCTACAACTCTCTAGGATTTTACTTCACCATGAACTCGTTTATCGTTTATGATTGTTTCTTATTATCTTTTATTTATCGTAGCATGAACTAATCACCTTTGGGTGAGGATTAAGGGAGATATTGATTAAACTGATTTAAGATTTGAAGTAAAGTTTACAGATTTAATTTTTTTAGAGGTGTTTCTTATTATTTAATTTTTATGTTTGCCTAGCCAACACGCATAAATAGCTTCTCTATGTTTTACGAGAAAATATGAGTAGATTGCTTTTAAAACAAATTAGAATCTAGATTAGGTTAGTACTGGCTAAGTGAGGAGTTTAGGGATAGTCACTCACCTAATGCACAAAAACAATACATTTAACTCATATCGATTAGTTGAGAATTAACTTAAGATAACTAAGAGATCTGCAAGGATTCCGAGACCATTGTTGTGTAATTCAATCATGCAATTTTTTTACTTCAGCATTCTGTTTCAAGAAAAATAACATGTAGCCTTAATCTGAACCCATTCATTCTCATATTTTCAATCGCAAAAGCATTCTTTTCATTCTTATATTTATTTTAGTCCAGCATTAGTTACAAAAATTCACAAAATAATTGTCTTTTGTTATTCTTTGAATTCACTAAGAGGTTAAGTCGAGATAGTTCAAAATCTACCACTAATCCTTATAGAGACAATATAAATACTTATCACTTGCTGCAGACTGTGTACATTTACACATGACTTTGTGTGTTTTTATCACTCATCGCACACATGCAACAGCCACCAAAAGGCTTTCCACGTGAAAGTTAAGGCTCCTCAATGGTCATTCATTATTTATGGGTTAGGTCTTGGACATTGAATTGTTAGATACCCGTTTAAGTGAATGATGTAGGTTGCTTGAATGAGAAAAGACATGGTCTCGAGTCCCACGAACATACAAATACCTACCCATGCATTAAAGAGGTGCAAAGCCCTTAACGCATGTTATTGCCAACGGTCCCTTCATCCTCCTTGCTTGACGCTCGAAGTCCACCTGCCCCATGTCCTTCTCCCAATCGAGGAGAGGCAGCTCGACTTCGAAGTGAGATCAATGGGAAAGAAATTGGCTCATGCTCAACTTGATCTCTCCTATAAAACCTCTTAACACCCAACTAAGGATCACCACCCATTCTCCCCCTTCTGGGTCTCTTAAGGTCTAGAAGGGAAAATGAAGCCTCTTGAGCCTCTTAAGGCCCGTAGGAAAGTGGATCCCAGGAGGACTCCTCCCAACCTGGAGAGAAGCCTCAGGAAGATTTTTCACTCAAAATTCCCTCTATAAATAGAGGATCAACATTCACAAGAAGGAACACTCATTCGGTAAGAAAAATCTCTCCTTAACTCTCCTTTTCTCTTTAGTTTGAGTACTTACTTAAGCATTAGAGTCTACATGGCTGAGTATTATAGCAGTGCAAGGGTTTCGCTGGAAGGACAGATTCCGACAGAGGGCACAACTCCCCAAGCTCTGCTCCCATCTATTCCCCTCTAACGGTCGAGCTGAAGCACTTCAACGCCTTCCTAGATTTCATGCATCAACAATATAAAAAAAGGTTTGAAAATACTTCTCAATTATCTTACCTTTTAATATAATAAGATAAAGATAAATTGTATAGTTGATTAATCAAATTATAAAACATTATATTAATGACATAATTGGGGTGAAAATGATTTTAGGACATCGTACCATTTTAATATATATATATATACATACATACATACATATACTGTTTGCATGATTTGAAAATAGTTATCATGAATATTGAAACATAAGAATGTTATGGGATGGAATCACGTCTTGCCACGTGGATCAATAAGGAAGAAACATGTGTCTGCTCCTCAACTTGGAAGGTTGATCGCAACCCACTGCGTTACCGCAAGTGCATGGGTCAAGTTGTAATATAAAACAACCCTAAGGCTGAGTATCGTCCTCTAGGAATCGGATTATTAATTTTCTTAATTTCCAATTGATTTATTCCAATTTTATCTAGAGATCAGACAAAGTTTATTCCT
>JAOANK020529700.1:0-12521 GCA_026257165.2 Telfairia occidentalis
GCCTTTTTTGAGTGTTTCCTTGGGTACTTTCTTTTCTACTTTCTTCTTCCATCTTAGAGTGGCTATTGACTCCTCTAGTTCTGATGATGGTATCGAGGATGTAGTAGCTTTGCTTCGCTTTGTCTATCTTTCTTTTTCTTTTTCGTCTTCTTATTCTCAGTGGTTTATGATTCATGGGTTTTCATTGGTTCTTCAGAAGCAGGTGTATGATGTTGCTTCGATTCTTGTGTGGGTTCTACGGCTGGTTCTTCATACCAATCTTTAAATGCTCTTTTTCATTGGTAGGCTATACTGTCTTCATGCCCTCATCCTCCAGGTTGAGTTCAACAGTGTTGGCTTCACGTTGATGTGGCGCATAACTTCTTCAGTTGCTAGAGTGGTGGAAATGTTCTCTATATGCACCTTAGGTGGTGCTACTGAGCATGGCTCTTGTGTGGCTGAAGGTACTTCAGACGGTGGTTGAGGAGACGACGGAAGAAGAGTCCAAACGTGCGGCAGAATGCTCTCAGTTGTCGTATGGGTGTCCGCTGGGCGAGGTGGCATCTTCACACCTTGCTTAACGAGTCTTCACTTTGATTGCTGCTGTTCTTCATAAATTTGTGCTCCCTTGTACGTGTGAGCAGTCTGCTCTTTGCTTTTTTTTCTCTTCGTTGGTGGTGGTGGCAACGACGATACTAATTTTTCAGGTGATTCGTCTATGGTAGACTGTTTTGAATGGTTTCAGGTCTGTTTGGATCCGCTGGCATTCTGCCGTGGAGGGGTTAGGCTGTTGATCAGGCCCAAAAAGCGTCACCGCAAGTGTACAAGTCGATCGTAGTAATAATGGCCTAAAAGAACGAGTATCATCCACAGGGAATCATGATATTTAATTTTCCTAATTATTGATTAATCCTTTTTTATTTTATTTAGGGATCTCAAGGTCATGCAATAGTGAGAATACAAAAACAGTAAAAAATGCAAACAAACGAGTGGATAAAATCGAGGGAAAGACAGTTTTATAGTGTTGGTGTTTTTTGTTGACCCAATTAAACAATCAATTAATTATTCAAATGCATTTCCTTTACTTTTTGCCTAACTCTAGAATTTTATAAACTCGGGTATCCTCTCTCAAGCTCAACCACCCTCAATTAATTAGCCTAATTCAATTTCTTGCAATTAAACTAACAATTGGAAACAAGATATTCATCAACAACCTCACGCACTCCCCTATCAATCTCGTGCATATAAGAGTTCGTGTTCAAATCTCGAGGCCTAACTTATCACCCTCTCTCTCGTGCAAGATAATAAAAGCTAGCACTCAACAATCAATGGCCACTTAATTGCATTGGAGTTAATGTTGGAATTTGAAAAGTAAACAAAAAATTCAATGCATTCAATAAAGAATTAACAAATTTAATGGGTCTTTAAAATCTCAACACCCTAAAACTCAAGTAAATCATCTCTTATACATTATGAATCAATCTAGAAAATCCCACAAAATAGACAATATATTGAAAATAAAACAAAAGAGAAAACTCTCGAATGAATTCCACGTCGTTTCTGCTGTGAGCACTCTTTTCGAGGTGAGAAAACCTAATCCCGAGCACTTCAAGACCTCTCTAACAATTCAGAACAGTAGCCCTCATCAATTTCTATCGAATCCAGTTGAATTTCACACCCAAAGTCGTTCTCCTTAGCCCTAATCGCGAAAAAACATATTCATACTAATTTGCCGATAGCGTTGAGAAGCTAGGGACAGCGTCGAGACGCTCGTCCTAAGTCAATAAGTCAAAACGCGCATTTTGGGTTGAGCGGTCAAAAATCAACTGCATCTCGACGTTGTGATAGCATCTCGACGCTGTCCATGTATGGTAGGAGGTAGGGCGCGCACGCCTGTGTTGGGTAGAAGAGGCGCGCGCTGGAGGGAAGAGGCGCGCTCGCGATTGCTGATGGGGCGCGCGACGCTAGCGTCTTTAGAGGTTTTTTTTCCAAAAGTGTCTCAACACTGTTCATGGGCGTCTTGATGCTGTTCATCATCTCACATCTTTTTCTATAGAAATGGGCGTTCAGACACCCATTCATGGTGTCTCAATGCTGCCTCTTAGGTCTACACTCATTCGGGCCCCATTTCTTCATTACTTAGTCATTTTTGCTCATATTGGGCTCGTTTTTCACCCTGAATCGACCTAGATCTTTATTTTCGCCTCCATATACTTGGTTCCTACAAAATCAGCAATCGTTGCATCAAAGTACACCTAACATCCCACAAACCCTCTATAATTTAGGCACTACAATAGCAGTTTTTTGAGTGCTATCATCTGTCTTTCATCTTCAGAAAAAGATGAATCGAGCATCATCGGGTTAGAAGCACAGTGGCCTTCTGCAATTTTTTTGATTGCTTGATTTTTCTTCCACCTTTTCCTCGTGTGCACACCATATCGAAGATTGGGGGTATGATTTGGAGAAGAACACTTGAACTGTGATTGCTTTGGACTTGCAAAACAGAGAAAGAAATACCAACGGAGGACGATTGAAAGAGAAGAGTAGAGATGCACAATGAATTTGCATAGTGCTGTTTAAATAGGTTAAGCCCCAACAGTAATATTGAAAAATAACGGAGGTACATTTTTTATTTAACCTCAATAAAATCGTCTAAAATTAAATGAAAACGCTACTGTTGCGACACTTGGCAATCTCCTTGCTGCGTGTTCGTGTGCAAGCTCCACCTGACAGTCGTACAGCTGCAGCAAATCCAATTCCTACACATCCCAACTACCATTATCACTACATTAACAATGCTACTAAATATTCCATCTGCATTCTCTTCTTTATGAACCTTATATAGAAAATGAGTTAAATAATAACACAAAATGAAAATAGTAACGAAACGCTTGAAAAATTAATGTCACATAAAAATGTTTCTTTCTATATTAAAACGGCTTTGGACGTTCACTTCTTCCAGTCTTGGAGACCAATGGTAGTTCTTTCCCTAAGGAAATCTCCAGCATAATATGGCTTAATTCTTTGCCCATTAACCTTGAATCCCTGGTTAGTCTTTTTGTCTCGTAATAGTACTCAATACAACAAATAGCACATTCCATAGCGTCGAAAAAATACTATTGTAGACTTTTCATAGCGTTTTTCAAAGGCTGTGGAGGTGATGTTATTGAAAGTTTATGACTTTTTATAACATTTTTCCAGTGCTATGAAAAAAGCTATAAAATGTCTATCTTCTATGACATAACACAAAGGCTATGAAAACTTTTCATAGCGTTAGTAAAAATGCTACAGTTTACCTATAATAGCGTTTGTTATGGCATAGAAAAAATGCTATGAAAAATATATTATAGCATTTTTAGGCATGCCATGGTAGTCAATGTTATTGAGAGTCTTTGACTTTTCATATCATTTTTCCAATGCTATAAAAAAAGCTATAACAAGTTCGTTTTTTATTGCATAATTTTAATGTTATTAGGTGACTTTTAATAGCATTTTTTTTTGTTTACATTTGTACCATTTTTTAGTAGCATATAATCATTTTTATAGAATTTTATTTAAATACAAATTCTTTGAGATTTTATTATAAAATCAACTTAATAAGTGGTGTCCAACACATTAAAAGAAATTCACATAGTATTTTCTAATTGAGTAGCAAAATACAAAGTTCACCAAAATTTGAAAATTAAAGTAATATGGAGTAGTTACCAAAAAATTTACAAATTAAAGTAATATGGAGTACAAACTTCAAAGACTAAGTGAGTCTTCATCTTCATCCATATGTATAGCCTCATTTAATCCACTCACAATAACAAATTACAAAAAAAATTATATATATAAACAAACTTTTTTGAAACTCTTATGACGTAGTTGTATCTATTATTTAAAAAAATTACGCTAGAACAACATAAAAAAACATTCTAACAATTTGTTACTAGACAATTACAGTAAAATAACAAAATGTTAAACAATATTGTAGTCCATAACCTAAAACTGCACGGTTCGTTACCAAAGACAAAGTAATTCTAAATATCAAATGATTGGGTACCTAAAAAAAAAGGATAAAATTACATATAAAAGCACCATAATGGCCAATTGACTATGCAGCTGGTTTAAAAAGATGCACCATTTAACATGATTCACAGTTCAGATCTAGTTTCACGAAAGAACAAGAACAAGAAAAACAATCAATTACTAGTGTTTGAAAAGAATGAACTTTAATATGTTTTTCGGCTGATTTTCTGCGCATCTAATGATTATTCACATAAACTAAGTTTAGAACAACGAACAAGAATTTCTTAAGATGAAAATATCAATTGATTATGAATTCAATTCACATGACTTTGCGACAACACTTTAACACTCTAAAACCTCAATCTCTAAACCCGAACAACGTCACATTTTACTGCCACAAACAAGGGAACATACGTACGCATTAAATGCCGTCCATACTCCACAATCAAATTCCATCCAAAATCAATATAAGTTAAAACATTTCAATCAGTAAATTAGTTACCTTATGTTAAGGAAATCACCTCAGATACTTAACTAAGTCAGCCAGATTGAATTCAGACCTTGGAGTAAATCCAGCTCGACAGCAAGACCATCTATCCTCTATTTTACCCACAAATTAGTTTATAAATCAATCCTGAAATCCCACAGGTGATCTGCTCACTCAAGGAAATTTTCAATTGGTTTTATTCTCAAAATGCTACAGCCATTAACATCAAAATCATGGAAAGTCTGGCACCTCCATACATTCATTATGGATCCAAAATTTATACACTTCCCTTTTATAATTATATAACCATTGTAATTAGCAGCTAATTTGCTGCTTTTTTTCTGGTATTTTTCTCTATGTGCAGTCCTTATATTGTGAATGATAGAAGCTCAATATGATTTTTTATTTCCACACCAAAACCAAAACACAAATTAAAATAAAATAAAATTACAAAAAAAAAAAACTGAAGATATATAGAACAGATGTTTAAGGAGAACCTACCTTGTGCAAATCATGTTTAAGAACTCATATGTTTGGACTTCGTTTCCTTGTGATGTACATAACTCTGAAGGTGTGTGTCCTCGTTGCTAAGACAAATACATAATCATCTAAGATTAGAGAAAAAGAAACAAGCCATGGCTCATAAGAAAAATGGAAAAAAAAAACTTGCATATTAATATCAACGATAATCCAAACTCAAATTTTAAGTTCTTTCAAAAAGATAATCAATTTGTAACAAACTCCAAAACCCCACAATGAGAGACTCGCTCAACAACATCATTTCGATGAAAAGAAACTCCCAAATTTATTTACCTTCAACTGTATTGGCCTACAAACTAGAGACATGAGCAGCAGTTGCTCGATATTTTATGCAATTCTGAGTTTACGAAAAAAATTAATGCTAGAGAAATGTTACTTTGTTCCATACTCAAACTTCAAATAAATATAAGGGCATATTGCAAATCTGCCTAAACTTAATTTTTTAGCATGGAAAGGACCTTTGTTATGCACCCTAAATAATGGAAATGCAAGAAAATTGGGGAACACCTCAAAGAATGTGAAACTGATTTAGGCCATTCTTCAATGCACAAAAATATTCATATGATTCCATCTTCCCCTTGCAGCAAAAACACCTGTGCACAAGAGAAATTGAAACCATCAAAATGATACAATCAGAACCAAAAACCATGACTATATACAATTGTGAAGATCAATTGGTTCAAAATAATAAATATAAGACTATATACAGTTGTGAAGATCAATTGGTTCAAAATAATAAATTATATTCTGCAAGAAAAAAAATATTGAGAAAGTCAAAACAGGTTTATAAGATTTTTTTTTAGCAATATCCAAGCAACAGCATTTGTATGTAAGAAATTAACTCCACTACGGGACGTAATATGAACAAGTTGGTGCTCGAATTCCTCAACTCAAAACGTGGTTTACAATGTCGCAAAATATATGGGAAAAGACTCAACAGAAAGTAGCTGGAGAAATGAACGAAAAAAAAGAAAAGAAATGAATAACACAATCAGCAGACCAATAAGTTAAAAGAACAATCAAAAGAAGCAATTCATAAACACCTTGAAAGTAAAACAACGCGTATGAGTTAAACTAGAAAGGAGAGAAAAATGAATAATTAGAGTGAAAGATATTGATTTACATGGCTTCTAGGCAAGTTATGAAAAGGATGAATTAGATAACTCAAGACAAAACATTGTAATAAATCTTCGTAGTAAAATAAAGCTTCCACAACCTGTGGGCATGGTATCATCAAGATTCTTTTGTTAATAAACAATTAAGAACTCAATGACCTCAAATGAGGCAATAATAATAAGATAAAGTGCTAAGTGAAATGTGAAAGAAATAGTGTTCTATTACTAATCAGATTTCAAGAAATTCTTTTGCCACCTCATGGTCGTAGGGTAGCAAGAACCTTCAATTATGAGATCCAAATGAGGTGAAAGGTTAATAATGACCTCTGTTAGAAATTAAACAAAAATACTTGCAATAAAAAATTTGAAATAGCTTTTGTCCAACTTACAACCAAAAAAAAAAAATTAAAAGATTTAAGAAGAATGAACAAGATTCAAAAATTCCTGGAACCCTCCCTCGGCAGCAAAAACAATCAAAACAAGATTCATAGAAAAATACATATTGTTTGCCTCTCTTCCCTAATCAAAATTGCCTTTGCAAAGCATGTTCAGAATCTCAATACCACTTGACTAAACAATTGGCTTGAAACTTTCGGAAAGCTATTTTTGGAACCTTCAATTGACTTACTTTCCTAACTAAACGACATCTAAGGTACCTGCACTCGTATTTTTGAAATACATCAGTTTAAAAATGGAAGTCAAAATTTTTTGTCTCACTTTCATTAGTCTTTCAGAGGTCTTTGTGGCTTGAAAGTAATAGAAGAAGTTCTTTAAAGCAAACATATTTCTTTTTCCTTTTTCTGAGAGAAACTTATTTTTGTGATGGTCACTTGGTGTCAGAGGTATGGTTTGTTTCAATTCTACTCTTATTTCTACCTTTTGCACTTATTGGAAGACCCTTTTGTAACTTCTCTAGTGAAAGTTCTCCCTTTGTTGAACCATTCATTTAAATTTTGCACATAGATACCGTTCAAAGTTTAATTTTAAAATAAGCAAACACCATAGTCTGAAATCACCATTACCTCATCCCCTAACTATTAATAGTTTACCAAGAATTTTGCTTAACAATAACTTAAGCTCATTGCATCAGGACAAAAATAATATGAATCACGAAGAGAAAAGTGTAAGAAAATGGACTATGCTAGGTTCAAACCATAGAACTCAAAACAATTTCGAGCTAAAAATCGTGTTTAAGAAATTGAGTTCTAGGTCTACATGTTGGGATAAAATCTTAGACCATCATCTATTATAATTCATAATACAATAAACAACCTTAGATTCTAATTTTAGTGCGAATATAACGAAAATACAATTGCTCAAACAATTGTGAACTCAACCAAAAGATGTTGTAATGAAAAAAAATACAACAAAATGGAGGCCAAATTTCAAAATGAAAACAAATATAGTTGTCCAAATTACTGTGAATGAACTTTCGACATACAACTTAAAGACAAACCACAGGTATCAGTCCCATTACTATACTTGGGGACAAACGATTCAATACGAGAGAATGAAAACTTAAACTATTTCGAGCAGAATATATAGTCCAGCATTTATTCAAAATCGAAACAGATTGAAAATCCTCATCTTAGTCCAAGCCACTATCATAACAGGCATATGATTCACTAAGAATTTAGAAGCAATCAATCGCAAACCTAGAAGTAGTGGATGGAAAGAAGGCAGAATGAGATTAATAGAAAAGAGAGGTACTTTTATGCCGCTAATCAGAGCTCAGAGTGAAGCCAAGCCGATAGGGACTCGAAGGGTCAAATGACTTCAAAAAACTGAGCAAGTTGCACTTTGGCCTTCAACATTGGAGGAAAATGATGAGAAGGAGTGGGGAGAGAGTCCATAACAGACGAAGAAAGGAAAAGAAAAGTTGTTTATGAGGATAATGCCTTTTTTCTTTGCTTCCGTCTTCAATCTCAAGCTCAGAGACGATGAGAAAAGATGATCAAGAGAAGAGATTGAGAGACCCCTTTGCACCCAATCGATTGACAATTAATGTGTTGAAGGAGAAGAGTTAATCGAAAATATACACAAATCAATATGAAACCCTTATTTTCGGCTAGAAGAAAAGAGGAGAAAGTAGATAGTGGACCTTTTCGATAAGAGGGAAAAAAAGGTAACCCTTATTTTCTTTTAATTTCTTTGCACGCCTTAATTTTTCTTTTGCCACTTTTTTTTTCATTTTATTCCTAGCCTTTTTAATAAAAAGCTATCCTAAAATGCTATAAAAAGTCTTTTTTGTTGTAGTGACTGATCCATGAGGAAATATCTGCTGAATCACAAAGGGTTTTGACCCTCTCGATTTGAATTTTTTTGGAAAAAAGTTTCAGTCGTGAATTGAACAATACCACAACATGCCTTTCTGCAAAGTGATGTGGCCGCAATCTTTTGTTGTGCCACCTGGTTGTCTTCTCCTTATAAATCTTTATATTATCATAACATTCTGAACGCAATTCTTCTAGCTCATGGAGTTGGAGTACTCTTGTTTCTTCAGCTACATTCAAACTCAAGTTTAACTTCTTTAATTCCCATAATTCCTCATGTTACAATTCCACTAGAAGATGACATTCTTCACCAAAGAAAAACTTATACAGAGATAACAACAGTGGTGTCTTGAAAGTTGTGCGACATGCCACAATGCTTCATCAAGCAATATGGCTCAATCCTTTCTACAAGCTTACTACTTTCTAAAATATTACTTTGATTTTAAAGTTCGATATTTCAGCTGCCGCTTTATTTGTATATGATATGCAGTAGCAACACGATGTTGCACTTTCCATGACTTTGTTGACGAAGTGTGTTCCTTTCATCACTTATGAACGCTGTGGGTATTCCAAATCGAGTGAATGTATCATTTTTTCAAGAATTTTTTCACTATTCTCGCATCATTGTTGGCACATGGTATCACCTCCACCCATTTCGAACTGTAATTGACAACGAAGAAAATGTAAGAATGTTGTTGTGATGGTTGAAATTGACCCATAAAGTCTGTTCCCCATACATCAAATAATTCCATTGTGAAGATGTAATTTAGTGGCTTCTCTTTTCTTTTTTAAATGTTACTAGTCCTTTGACATCGATCTCATTCTTGGGTGTACCTATCAATGTCGTTAAAAATTGTTGGTCAATAATATTCTGATTGCAACACCCTTGCTGCTGTTTTATAACCCGCATTATGCCCACCATATGGCGATGCAAGACAATGCAATAAAACGTCTTTAATTTCATCACCCTTCACACATCTCTTCAAAATTTAGTCTGATCTTAGGTGGTACAGATATGGTTCATCCCAAAAGAACTTCGCAGTCTATGTCAAGAATTTCTTCATGGTTGGTCCATTAAGATCATAGGGGATGATTTTAGTGACTAGGTAGTTTAATATATCTGCATACCATGGTCGTTGTTCTACATTCATTACCAGAATAGACTCATATGGAAATGGTTCCTTCACTTCACTGAATGTATTTTTCCCCTCGTTCTCATTTAATCGCAATAAATGGTTAGCCACTTGGTTATCGGCTCCTTTTCTGTCTATCGCTTCAAAATAAAATTCATGTAAAAGTAGTATCCACCCTATCAAGTGTGGCTTCGCATCTCTTTTAACCATCAATTGTCTTAGTTTTGCATGATCTACGTGCACAAAAACCTTCATTCCAATCAAATACGACCTGAACTTGTCAAATGCAAACACCACTGTCAACATTTCCTTCTTTGTGGTTATGTAATTACACTGTGTTCTAGTTAGTGTTCTACTGGCATAGTATGTTGGATGGATTACCTTCTCATGCTTCTGTCCCAATACTACCCCAACAACTTAGTCACTTGACATCAATTCAAATGGATTTGTCTAATTTGGTACCCTAATGATCGTTGTTATGATTAACTTTTGCTTCAGCATTTCAAACGCATTTTGGAACTCTACAGTAAATACAACTCTTGATTTTGCTCCAGCAGCATGCATAATAGCTTGGCGATTTCGAGAATCCAACAAGCACTAAGAAACAGCGGAGTTGTTTAAATGAAGAAGGGGTAGGCTACTTGTCTTTAAGATCAATTTTAGCTTGATCTACCTCTATTCCTACTATGGAGATTTTGTGTCCAAAAACAATCCCATCTTGTTGATTGCAGCCCACTGCGTCACCGCAAGTGTACGAGTCAAGTAGTAATATAAAATGGCCTAAAAGACCGAGTATCATCCTCTGGGAATCAGGTTTTCTAATTTCCTTAGTTATTAAATTATTCTTTCAATTTTATCAAAGAAATCCAAATTTCATGCAACAACGGAACTAGAAAGCAATTAAAGGGACTCCTAACGGGCGAAGAAAAATGATGAAAAGTACTTTTAGGATGTTGGTGCTTTTTATCGACCCAATTAAACTGTCAATCAATTAACCGAATGCATATCCTTTACTTTTACCTAAGTCTAGAATTTAATATATTCGGGTTTCCTCTCTCGAGCTCACCCACCCTCAACTAATTAGCCCAATTCAATTTCTTGCAATTAAGCTAACAATTGGATACAAATAATTGATCTACAACCTCACGAACTCTCCTATCACTCTCGTGCATACAAAAAATCGTGTTCAAAACCTAAGGCCTAATCTATCACCTTCTCTCTCGAGCAAAGTAATAAAAGCTACAACTTAACAATCAATGGCCATTTAATTGCAAGAACAATAAAGCTGAAATTTGAAAGATAAAACAATAAAATCAATACATTCAACAAATAATTAACGAATTTAACACCCTAAAACTAAATAATCTAGCTCCGATACATTATGCCTTAGTTCAGAAAAAATCCAAGAAAACTAGAAAAACAGACAGAAAATGAAGAGGATAAGGAAAAGGAGAAATCCCAGATGATTTCCACGTCGTTTCGTCATGGGCATGCTTCCCAAGGTAAGAAAACTAAATTTTGAGCACTCTAGGGTCTCCCAAACCGTCCAGAATATTCAGCCCAATAATTTTTGTCTAGAATCGTCGAAAATTTTACCCCAAAAAGTCCTTCTGGCTCTAATCATGAATAGAAGCTTTTATACTAATCTGCCGGTACGTCACGACGCTGGTCCTAGGTCTTTTAAGTAAAACGCGCGTTTTGGATGGCGGGGGAAAAAATCACAGCTTTGAGACGCTGTGAGCAGCGTCAAAACGCTGCCCATGTGGAGTAGAGTGGGGCGTGCACGGGTGTAGCAGGTGAGGTACGCGCAGGAGGCGCGCGCTTGGGCGACGAGGGCACGTTCCTGTACGGATGCGGGTGGTGGGCGAGCCGGTTGGCTAGTGGGCTGCTGATTTTTTCAACATCACGACGCTGTTGAGAGGTGTCTCGATGATGATCAACTGAAAATACAAAATTTCGAGATTTTTTGCGTTGAGACACCCGATGATAGCGTCTCAACGCTGCCTCTCTGGTCTGCTTTCAACCCGACTCGGCCCGGATCTTTATTTTTGCCTCGAAATGCTCGGTTCCTACAAAATCAACTATAATTGCATCAAAGTACACTTAAAAGCCCACAAAACCTCAAAAATTTAGGCACTAAAATAGCACTTTGTTGAGTGCTATCAACTACCCCAAGGTTAGAGTTTTGCTAGTTCCAAGCAAAATTAAAACCAGACAAGATATAGAACATCAATGGTTGCATGATTAAGATTCCTATCTCAATGCTTAATGACATGTAATGAGCACAACAAGAGAAATGTTCTAGCACATTCTATTAGCAAGAAAACTGAAGGCCAAATCTTATCCTTCCTTGTGTGTGTGTGTGCAAGTCCTTCCCATTCGAGTCCCTACAAGCCTTGAGTGTTTTAATGAAATTTTACCCAAGATGCCCTTACTATGGAACTAAGTTACTCTCAAGTGTGAGGATCTAACTTAAGTAAGCTATTTTTTTCTTTTTCTTTCTTCTCTTCTTTTTTTTTTTTTAATTTTTGTGTTAGAGGAAAATGTTGTATCACCTTCGTTCTGGCTTACCCCCCGCTTCCTAGGCGCTGAGCATCCAACTACGAGCAATATAAAAATTCCTTTTTATTTGCCAAAAAAGAGCGCAATCAAGACGTGCTACCTTCGTTTTGGCTTACCCCCGCTTCTTAGGAGCTGAGCATCCAACTACGAGCAGCCCGTCTATCTTAGGGCAACACTCACTTTCCTTCAGTGCTTTTAGGCACTACAGGAAAGGCGGAGTGACCTCTTTAGACGTTTTTATTTCGCACCATAGTTATTCTTTTCAAAACCACTCTTTTTGCTTTTTCTTTTCCACATCAAAACTACTCAAATTAAAACTCACTTTCCTATAATTAGCCCATTTAAAAACATCCTAAGTTCAACCCCATTAACAACACCCTAAGCCTTCCGAACTCTAAACAGGGGACTACGTGCTCAAAAT
>JAOANK020530010.1:0-12517 GCA_026257165.2 Telfairia occidentalis
TACACGACCTGATATAGCATTTTCAGTAAATTTATTAGCTAGATATAGTTCTTCTCCAACAAAAAGGCATTGGAATGAAATCAAACATATACTTCGTTATCTTCGAGGAACAATTGATATGAGTTTATTTTATTCAAACAAATCGAATTTTTATCTAGTTGGTTATTCAGATGCAAGATATTTATCTAACCCACATAGAGTTAGATCTCAAATAGCTTATTTGTTTACATATGGAGAAACTGCAATATCATGGCGGTTCGTGAAATAGACCATAACAGCTACCTCAGCAAATCATGCTGAAATTCTCGCAATTCATGAAGCTAGTCGAGAATGTGTATAGTTAAGATCAATGACTCAACATATTCGAAAAATGTGTGACTTGTCTTCAAGCAAAAATCTTCCAACAATACTATACGAAGACAATATAGCATGTATAGCCCAAATAAAAGGAGGATATATTAAAGGGGACATAACAAAACACATCTCCCTAAAGCTCTTCTACATCCATGATCTCGAAGAAAATGATGACATTAGTGTTCAGCAAATTTGTTCGAAAGACAACCTAGCTAATCTTTTTACAAAGACACTACCTACCGCAACATTTGAAAAGTTGGTGCACAACATTGGAATGTGGTGATTCAGAGATTTCAAATTATGTTTCCATGAGGGAGAGTAAATATACTACACTCTTTTTCCCTTGATAGGTTTTTATCCCATTGAGTTTTTTCTAATAAGGTTTTTAATGAGGTAGTTATTAAGTATATAGAACAATGTACTCTTTTTCCTTCACTAAGATTTTTTCTCATTGGATTTTTCCTAGTAAGGTTTTAACGAGACATATATTTTATATACAATGAATATCTAAGGGGGAGTATTATAAATATAACAATTATGTAGATATCCATAATCTCCATGAGTTACACAATTCCACATTCATTCTCCTCCTTTATCACCCATTATACCCATGATTGTTACACAATTTGAATTATGTAAATCTTGTAACCTACACTATTGTAAATCTTGTAAATAGTAGTTGTATGAGACATTTAAAAATCACAACTCAATAAGAATTCTCTTTTCCTCTCCTTCTTTCTTCTCTTCATCTTTTCCTCTTTGGGGTTATTATTGTTTTTGTTTTGTTCTTATTTTGTGCTCATTTTATAATAGGAATAACATTATATTCTCTATCTTCACTATATTTTATTTTTAAAAAAAAATTCTACAAAATAAAATTGTATAAATCTAAATCGTTTTGAAATTTCAAAGGTTTACAATCACATCCATAAATTTTCAATTTGATTAATGGTTCCTCAAACTTTCAGAATTGTCATAATTAAATACCATTTTTATTACCATCATCGATAACAAAGATTGAAACCCTCAAAATGTAGGATTGTTACGATTTAACTAATATTGGTAGAAATGCATCTTTGAGGTGGAGTATATGTAGGTCGATTTGAATTAATTTTTAGCTATAGTCAATATAAAACGGACATTGATTTGAGATAATAAAAATTGATGTCAAAATCGATTTTCTAGAAATTTAATCTACCACTCAATTAAAACCGATTCAAAATAACAAAATCGACCACGAAAACAATCAATTTTCAAAAATTAATTTCAACATTAATATTTTATTTTATTAAATCAATATTGTTATGGGAGAAAATAGGAAGGAACACCCGGTCCACTCAAAGAGGACCACATGTCCCAATGGGGGTAAGTACCGTCTAGCCTCGAGGGTTCATCAGACACGCTGAAGGTGAATGACTACAACCACCAAGCTCAGCTCGGCGGGAGGACAACCCTAGAGGCAACACCACATCCGAGAATGATGTCGGATGAGGTGCACTCGAAAAGGAATCTCGTCCAAAATCACTGCCGTCTACCGTGATTCACGGCGAATGAGGCGGAACTGCTCCTAAAACTCTCCTTCGTTCTCCTATAAGTATCGAATAGATTCAAATATAAAAGGTATGCACGAACACCCTAAGTGATTTGCTATTCTCTACGCTATCTCACTGACTTGAGCATCAGAGTGTGGTTGGCAAGACCGCACACCAGAGTTGCATTCTTCTTTCGAGTCTCATTCGTTGCTCACATTACCTCTGGGAAGTTTTGTGTAAAAACATTTGGCGTCGTCTAATCAGGTTGTCGAAGCCCTTCAAATATAAATATCGATTATTCTAATCTAATTTTGTAGAAATAGTGAAACCAGGTTGAATTCCAAGGAAACTAAGAGAATTAATTTCTCATAGCTCATCAATAAAACTACAAACAAAATGAGGATTTTGAATTTGTGAATTGAATTAAACTAAATTAAACTAAGGATTAATAAAAGAAAAAATAATTTAAATTAATAAAAATGGTTCTTACCGAATATCCAATCCAAATGTGAATTTTCATTTAATTGTAATTTGATCATAGACTCAAAAAGATAATTTTCGATTTAAGAACTTAGTCTACTAGACATAATAACATGACAAGTATAATTTCTCTTAAATTCATTGACTAAAACCCAACATCCAAGTCAATTCTTATCAATAAATTAATTGTGCACGATAGGGTTCCATATCAATTGAAAGATAACATTAAAAATATTGAGATGACTAAACCAAAACTAATTAATCAAGATAGTTACAATTTAATCAATTTTGTTTCTTTATTTTGCTAGAGTCTATTATGCAAGCTATGTAAAAAGGAATAGCCACATTTACACACACATAAGTAAATTCTTTGTCATTTTTATTTCAATCATTTGCAATAACTAAGATCACAAATTCATGGATAGCAGTAGAAATATTGAAATTAAATTAAAGCGTCAATTTAATTAATAACAATCAGTCATAAAAATTATGAAGAAGTACAGACTTCTTGAATTTAAAGAAAATTCATATAAAAGATCAAAGCTTCATAAAATTTACAATTAGAATTGGAATTATCTCACCCTTGAATTAGAAATGAAAAATTAGCCACTTATGCTGACTAAGATCAAACTCGATCAAGAGGAGAATATTCCCCAAGAAACTCAAATGTTCATTGTGTCTTTTTTTGTGTCTTCTCTACATGCTAGTGTCTTCCTTTTATAGGCCAATAAAGACTAAAAAACAAACTATCCAAAGACTTTTTCAAATAAAAAGAATAAGAAATGTTGACTATGAATGAAGTTTTACAAAAGAAAAAGGAAGTTCCAAACAAATTTTGACTCCCAAAATTAATTTCTAAAATATCTATCTCTTTTTTTAAAAAATATGTAGCTCCCAAAATGTACGGTGTGGTCATGTCTTATAAAAAAAAAGTTTTCTGCAAAACTTCCTTCCAAGAGTGCTAAAAATGAGCTTTAAGGTTAATTCTGTCAAATCCTTAATATTTCACCACCTAAATCAAA
Source organism: Telfairia occidentalis (assembly GCA_026257165.2). Classification (NCBI taxonomy): domain Eukaryota; kingdom Viridiplantae; phylum Streptophyta; class Magnoliopsida; order Cucurbitales; family Cucurbitaceae; genus Telfairia; species Telfairia occidentalis. The sequence goes on from JAOANK020530010.1 coordinate 3,389, forward strand.
TTAATCATAACTTCCATAATTTAGCACAAAATCTCTTTAAAATATAAAGAAATTCAACACAACAAGTAAGTATATTTACAACTCATCACCATCTGTGGAAATTTGATTATCAAGCTACGTAAAAGATAGCTAGATTAGATTTTGACCACTTTGAAACTGATAGATGCCGGTCATAGTCCGACAATGAAAGAACTTCTGCAATCTCACCAAACCCACCCCTGCGACTAGGAGAGGAGGGAGAGGCTGGAGCCACCAATTCACCACGGCTCAAATCGAGGCCCTGTAGATGCAGGTCAAAGATCAAACCCAGGTAATACAAGCATGTAAGCCCAAATGTAGGCTCTAGCAAAACGCCTTCAGACAACTAAGGCCCATCCTTGCAGACCGACAGGTCAGGACGCCATCGCACGGGCCCCGTGGGAGACACTAAGGTAGTGAGTGCCGCACTAATCTTCCCCCGTTCAGCCCCCTTTGCGCTTCGAGCTTGCATCAACTTACCGATCTAGCAATCCCAACGTTTCAAGTCACAAGTCAGTTCGCAATTGAACCAATCTCAGCGCGACCTATGAGATGAGATCAACACTAAGCACCATGAGCACAACGTATCATGTAGGCGTAGTCATCGTTACACTAAAATGATGGTTAGGCTATATTGGGAAGACGCGCTCAAGAAGGTTCACAACGAGCTGAAGGCGAACATGCACGATGAGCTTAAGGGCTTGCGAAAGTACTCTGACCTAGAAAAAGCCCCTGGCAAGATCACAACAAGGCAAATGCTCAAGCCAGGACTGGAGTCGTTCACTTCTAAAGTCATGGATGCCGAGGTTCTTGAGAAGTTTAAGGACCCAACCATGAAGGCGTACAATGGGATCGCAGATCCTATCAACCACATCGAGGCTTATTCCTCCAAGATGGAGCTCCACCGAGTCCCCGATGCCATAAGGTGTCGCACGTTTTCTATCACACTGACGGGAGCTACACGCCTGGTATTGAAAGTAGGAATGAACACTTGGACCATTCAAGGAAGGCCACGTGTCCTGGTGGGGGAAGTATAGTCTAGCCTCGGGGGATCATCGAACGCGCCCGAGGTGAATGGCTATGACCACCAAGCTCAGCTCGACAGGAAGACCACCTTGGAGGCAACCCCATGCTCTAGAATGACATCGGACGAGGTGCACTTGAAAAGGAATCCATCTGGAATAACCACAGTCCTTTGTGATTCATAGTGGATGATGCGGAACTACCCCCAAAATTCTCCCTCGCTCTCCTTTAAGTATCGAAACAATTCAAACATAAAAGGTATGCGTGAACACCCTAAGTGATTTGCTATTTTCAACTCTATCTCACTAACTTGAGCATCATAATGTGGTTGATAAGGCCCGAAACTGAAATTGCATTCTCTTTTCAAGTCTCCACGGTCACCTGTCGTTGCTCACGTCACCTCTAGAAAGTTTCGTGCAAAAACAAATATGTTTGTTGAGTGTTGATTTTGGCCAAAAATTGATCAGAATCATCAACTACGCCTTCTCTCGAAGATACATATCTATTTAGGATTAAAGCATCTCAACCTTCTTTAAGAGTTAATAAATTCAAATTTCCTTTTTAACATTTGCAATGTAATACAATTATTATGGATAATAATATAATTTTGTACGTTTTGTGAAATTAAAAAAATTCTAAATTATAACGATCCTATTTCTTACAATTTAAGGGTTTCAATATTAAGGGCACATTTGATAACCATTTTATTTTCTTTTTTCTATTTTTGGTTTTTTGGTTTTTATAAAACAGAGTTGTTTGGTAACCAATTCAATTTTCTATTTTCTGTTTTTCAAAAACGTTTTTGAAATTGTAAAGAAATTCCAAAAACCCAAAAAAGTAGTTTTTTTTAAAAAAAAAAATTCTATTTTTTAAAACTCATTTTTTCTTCTAAAACTTACTATTTTTTTATTTATTTATTTTTGACATATCTATTCAACAAAAATTTCCTATTCACCCCAAATTTTGTCTCTTAAAACTTTTCTCTCTCTAAAATTTTATATAAATTTTCTTTATTTTTCTCTCTAAAACTCTCATCTTAGTATAAATTTCATTTATATTTCTCTTTTAACATATTCTAAACTTTTTCCTTTTTACAAATTTGTTATTTTTTTCAAATTTTCTTTTTCTAAATTTATCTTTCTCTCTAAAATATTTGTTTTTAAAATTACTCCCTCACTTTTTTTCTATCACACATTTATTTTTATTATCTAACAAATATATCTCTCTAACATTTTTCAACCCAAAATTTTTCTCTCTAAGTTTTGTCTCATTACAAATATTCTTTATCTTTCTAATTTATCTTTTTTTTTCTATTATATCTTTTGCTCTCAACTTTATTATTCATCTACAACTTTCTCTTTTTCTTCAATTGTTTCGTCTAAAATTTCTCTCCCTTTAACTTTTTTTTCTCTGTTTCTAACTACTTTTTAAAATAATTCTAACTAAAATTTTTCCAATTAGTTTTTTCTTTCTAAATTCTTTTTTTATCTCTCAAAATTTTCTCTCACTAACTTTTCTTTTTAAAATTTATCTTTATGTCTTTAAACATTTATTATCTAAGTCTCCACATATTTTTATCTCTCTAACATATCTCTTTAACTTTTTAAAAATAGAAAACCAAAAATAGTTATCAAACATATATGGTTTTTGCTTTTAAAAAATAGAAAACCAAAAACGAAAAGCAGAAAACAGAAAAAACAAAAACAAAATATAGAAATGGTTATCAAATGGGGCCAAAATGTTTACCAAACGGGCAATTAGTAATTAATAAGTTGAAATAGCCAAATCTAAGGTATATGTATGATTCAACTACCTTAATATGTTAGAGACCTCCTTTGTAAGTCAAATGTTGAGTTGAACTAAAAAAAACTATTCAAATCTCTTCCTCTTCAAGTTTGTTATTGTTACGGTTGAACAAGTTTACCTGAATAAATACACATATTCGTTAAAGGGGTTAAAAAAGCCAAGTTACTATTCAACTTATTCAACACCATACATATATATATAGTAAATGAATGTGATATATAGTAAATGAATGTGCAAACCTGAGCATAACTCAACTGGTTAAGACATAGCTCCCTAACCAATAGGACGGGGGTTCGAATCCCCACCTCTACAACTAAAAAAATCAATGTAAAAGAATTTCTCACTTGTATTCCTTGATTCCATTCGACCTTGTGATTTGAAAACATGCAATACTTTAATTACCTTTGAGTTCATGAATAAAAAGTCTTGACTAATTTTTAAAATGGATGTAGGCAAGGAATTTCTAAACCACTTATATCGTATGTTATTTTTCCTCTCTCGTAATCTTTATCATCTTGTGTTCACCTGCTGAGAGAGATATAACTTTGCATGTTCTTTCCTGTCACTAAAGTCTAATGAATTCAAAAAATTCATTAGACATGCATGTACAATGTTTTCAACTTACAACAGATTCATTTTTTTTTCCAAATTGGCACAAGACTTTAGTCGAAGATACTTCATATGGCGACTGTCCAATATGAAATCAATAAGTTCGTGGGAGTGGTGACTTTTTTTTGTGTTCAAATAAAATAAGGGTAATCTTTATGCATTATAAGCCACTCAAGGCAATTGGGGACCCAAAGACTCTCCTTTAACCCTTCTTGATGAGGAGAAACAAACCATGGATGATGCATCCTATAATGCTCTAATCTTTAATGTTGCAAATAATGTTTTGAGGCAAGTGGTAGAGATCACCTGCCCAATAAATTTTTCCTCAAGGAAAAGCATACTTATTGTCACTATAGATTTGTAACGCGGATCGACCAATTTTCCTTTCCAAGAGAAGAAAAATGCAGTCACCACCAGTCTTGAATTAGAGGGTGTGGCTGGTCTGACATGGAACTGATCTATGAATAAGAGATTTGGATTCGAGAAGTTTTTGTGTATGGGGAAGGTATTAGCAACCGACGACACTTGTTCAAAGAACGACTATCATTTTTCCGTATGTTATTAGAAGTCATTTTTTTTATTAAAGGAAGGTGGCCTTTTTAAAAATTAAAGTTCTATGTTATTTTTTTATATGTTCTATTTTTTATTGATCACCATCCCTTAGAGAGTAGGTTATGAACAACAATTATGGACTTAAAGCTATTCAAAATTTATTGAAATTTATAATGACATCCTTCAAATATCTTCCTCACCTCAAGAATATAAGAGAATCAACATCTTGAATTTCTAATTTTCGTGATATGGATTATTTTTTAAAAAAAAGAAGTTTAGTGTATTGATTTAGAGAAAAGAAAAAAAAGATATATGTAAAGTTGATATTATTAACAAAAAGGTTTATATCAAGACATTTAATGAGATAAAAAAGTTAATAACACAAAATGATATATGAAAGTATTATTAAAAAATCATGCATGGAAATTTAGAAGAAAATGATTTAGGAAAGATATCTTGTAACACCCTATAAAATTATTTTAATTTTGGTGTAGATTGTGACAAAGACATTTTCCTTACATAATATAATTTGATTTTTTTTTGAATTATTGATTATGGGGGAAATAAATTGGGTTAATTTGAAGAAAATTAAGCATTTTGATTTTTGAGGATTTTCAATTAAAAAAAGTAATAAAAATTAAATAGGAGTAATTTTTGGCTTGGTGACATTTTTATAATTAAGCCAAAGGAGGTTAGGGTTAGTGTTCCAAGGTGTATCCTATATAAGAATTAGATAGACCCTAGCCCCCTCTCCCCTACTTTTATTTTACCAAAAGAAAGAAGGAAAAAAAAAAGCAAAAAATTCATTTTTGTTTCTCTCCCTCTCCTTGTCTCTCGATTTTTTCCTCTGTCCCTCTCGATTTGCTTCCCTTTTGGCCACACTTTTCCAGCAACATCATCTCCATAACACAGCAGGTCTAGATCTTGTTAGTGTGATCAGATCGCCAGCAAAAAGTATCGGTAAGTGTTCTCGTGTTTTGGGTGTCTTTTCTCTTCGTTTTCTTTCACAAATCAAGTGAGTTTTTGCTTTTCTGGCAGTGGGCGGCTAAGTCTAGTGGGGAGACTCAGATCTTGAAGGTAAGTTCGATAGTTTGTATGTAGTTTTTCAGTTTTGTTCGGTATGGCCTATAATCACGATTTTCCTCCTTTTTCCTGTCAAAAAGTTAGTTTTTGAATGCAAAGAAAGGTGGAAAAGGACTCTGAGGATCAGATCTACACATTGGTGAAAACGAGACGTCGATCGCAGTCACGGTGAGCTCTCACACGCCGGAGAAAAAAGCTACCTGTAGGTGGCGCATGAGCCACACGAGAAAAGTTCAGGGTACGCGTGTGGGTGCGTGGAGCCTTGGTTCGGGCCGTGGTCGGTGGCATTAGAACCATGGTGACCTAAAGTTTTGAGCCTGAGGGTTCCTGACTTGAAAATTGGCTGCGTGTGGTGGCAGCACGTGGGGACGGTGTTCCTAAACAGTAAGCTCCCCTGGGTGTGTTGTCTCTATATGTAGCCGTGAAAGTTGTTAAAAATTAGTTTTAAGATAAATTTCTATAATAAATTTCATGTTTGACCTTAGGTTGACTGAGTGTGCTATGACCGATTCTTTAGGGGAGCGTATAGGATTCGCTTGAGGTAAGTGACTTTACTTATGGACCCAAAAGGGCTTAGGTTGGATGATGTATGCATGTGAATGTTCTATATGTATTTTTGTAGGGTAGCTTGCAAATAGTAAAAATATGCCATGTATGAATTAGCAAACCATGATATGTCATGTGACATGTATGATTTGTGATATGCTTAGGCGATATCCTACTATGTATATAAGCATGCTTGGGAATTGTTTGTTGAATTATGATGTGGCAATGCTTGTTTGATACGACATGCATGATGTTGATGTTAAAATTTTATGTCGTATGTATGTGGGACCCTACATGAACCATAGAACCATGAACCATGACTTGTAAGAGGGTGCCAACGACCTCCCACATCCAAAGGGTCGATGTTGGGCTGGAATTCGGCTGTGCTGAATAAGTGTCATCTAGTATCAGTTACAGTCGACTTCCCCCATTTGAACCGAGGGCCCAACTCTCGTATCGAAAGTGAGATGATACCATGGTGGGGTAAAGGTAGTTGTTCACCTACCATGATAAGTACAATACATTGTCAGCCAATGAATGATAGGTCCCAAAAGACTACATGCTGAGGTTGCATGATTGTATGTGTATGAGGTCTAACTCCTTACAGTATTTGTTAAAATATTCAACTTATGTTATTCATTTTTTTTTTCAGGTAATGAACCTACCGTGCCTGGTGGCTGACGTGCGAGGTTATAATGTCATGGAGTAGTTTACATCTCCTTTTTTTTCCCTTACAAACATTTACTTTTGCCTAAGACTTTTGAATGTCCAGTTATTTTCATGTTCTTAGAATTTGGTTTGTCTATGTATTGTTGAGGCTGGTTGGGATCTCACCTTCAAAATCTTTGAATCTCTAAGTTTTCTAACTTTATATATGAGTTTGACTTTTGAATTTTTAGTCTTTAGTTGTTTATGCATGCATGTAGTAGCGGTCCTAGGTTTAATTTAAGTCGGGTCGTTACATATCCAAAATCAAATCTTGCATCCTAAATATTTTAGGTTTCATCATTGGAAAGTTTAATTTGAATTTTTTTAGCACAAATATTTCATATTCAAAAACAAATTATTGAAAACATGAAAATTTTGACATAATATATATTAAAAAATATAAAATATGTAAATATTACGAAAGAATCAATTGACCAAATAAAAATTTAAAATATTATTAAAAAGATAAACAATTCAAATAAACATAATAGCAACAAATATAATTAGCATAGAATATCCTTGCTAACAATATGTAAAGATATACTTTAAAAGCATATTTGGTAATAAGTGAAACTCATGATGCCAAACCGAGTATAGCTCAATTGGTTAAGACATATCTCCCCAACTAAAAGATCATGGATTCGAATCCTCACTCCCACATGTTGTTGAACTTGAAAAAAAAAAAAAGGAAAAACTCACAATTCAATGAATGTTTGCCTTTGATTCTGCCAAAGGATAGTAACTTGAGAGGGGAGAGGTGGATCAAGATTGTGGTGTGATAGAGAAAAAAATGCCGGAAGAAAGAAATGTTGAAAAAAAAGGTTTTTAGTGTATTTTAGAAAGGAAGAATGAGGGAGAGAAAGAAAAAACGAGCGAGAGAAAGAGGGGGAAAAACTAGGGAGAGAGGGAAAGAGGGGGAAAAAACTAAACCCTAAACCCTAAACGTAGTTTTTTTTTCTCCCTGCAATAAAATACCTGAAAATTTTAGGGGTCTACACTTATAAAATGAACTCCTCAAAATTATTAGATAAAAATCTTGATGAGTTCAAGAAAGTAACAAACTAATTTGCCCAAACTAGAAACAAATTAGAGACAAAAAGGTGAAGCCACTATTACAAATTACAAAAGACTCTAATACAATCTTAATAGAAGAAAAACTAAATGGGCTATATGTTCTGAAAAATCTAGCTTTACTTAACAATGCTCTAATCTCTCAAGCTGGGAAGTTAGAGGAAATTGAGTTGTGGCACAAGAGACTCACACATTAGCGAAGAGAGACTGCAGAGACTGTTAAAGCAAGGAGTTATAAAAACATAGGGCACAAAGTGGTTCAGATTTTGCAAGCATTGTGTGTATGGTAAGTCCAAGTGATTGAAATTTACTAAGGGAGAGCATTCCACTTTAGCAATTCTCGAGTACATACATGCTAATTTATAGGGAACTTTAGGAACCCCACCCTTGAGTGGCTCAATGTATTTTCTATCTCTAATTGATGATTATTTGAGAAAGACTTAGATCTTTATTCTCAAGACCAAAAATTAGACCCTTGAGAAGTTTAGAGAGTAGAAAATTAAAGTAGAAAATCAGTCAAGTTAGAAAGTGAAGTATCTCAAATTGATAATGGTTCGAAATTTTATCAAACCAATTCAATGAATTCTACACTAAGAATGAAATTACAAGACATAAACCGACAACCTACACCTCATAGTAGAATGGTGTTGCAAATAGGATAAATAGAACTATTATTGAAAGGGTGAGGAATATACTATGAGAGACCAATCTACCAAACAACTTATAGGCTGAAGTTGTTGCTAAAGCGACCTAGTATTAACAGGAGCCCTTGCACCTCAATTGAGTTTAAGATACCCGAAGAGAAGTGGTTTGGTCCTCCTCCCTCCCCTCAACTTGTCAAACTTAAAGTTTTTTTTTTTTTTTGCTGTATTGGCTATGTTCATTCAAAGCAAGAGAAGATTAAGCCAGGAGCAACAAAATGCATGTTCTTAAGGTACTCTAAAGAAGTAAAATGTTACAAACTATAAGACTTTAGCTCCAAAAGAAGTATTGTGAGTAGGATGTTGTGTTAAGAGAAATTGAAATAAAAAAAACCTAAAGGAAGACACACTAGAAAAGTTCTATGGTGGAATTTGAAGACAAAAACAAAATGATACCACTTGTGAAGAAATAGAAGTTATGCCATCACTAGAACATATTGGAAATACTCATATAGAAGCAGATGAACAGTCACTAATGAGACAATAGAAGACCTATCTAACTGTACTCTTACAAGTGACAGACAAAGAAGAGAGATAAGGCCTTTTGCAAGGTTTTCACAAGCTGATATTATTGCATAAAGCATTAAACTTAGCACATGATTCTAATGAAGATGAGCCAAAGTCTTTTGAAAAGGCCATTAATTGCAAGGAAAAATCTTAATGGGTCCATACAATGAAGGATGAAATTACCTCTCTGCATAAAAACAAAAATGAAAGCGGGTCCCACTTTCCTAAATGCCAAAACAATTGTGTGTAGATAGATTTTTAAAAAGAAATTGGGAGCAATAACTTACGGAGAAGTTACATACAATGCAAGATTGGTAGCTAAAGGCTACATTGAGAAAAAATGGATTATTTTTACTCGAAAATCTTCTCCTCTGTTTTTTAACACACCTCAATTAGAATCCTATTTACTATTGTGGCCAAAGATCTAGGATTAGAACAAATCGAGTAATACGACTTTTCTACATGGGAATCTTAAACAAACACTCAACAAAAAGAATATAAAACA
>JAOANK020530404.1:0-12511 GCA_026257165.2 Telfairia occidentalis
CAAATAATTATTTATTAAATCAAATCATATATTTTAATACCTTATATATTAAAATATATTTAATTATCTGAATTTCATTCAAATAATTATTTTAATAAATACTTTATTTATTAAATTACATATATAAAATTTTAAATCAATGTATCAAATAATTTATTTTTTCCTTTTCAATTTAATGTATCTAATGTATTAAAAATAATTTTAATATATACTTTATATATTAAAATTACACATATAGATTTTTCTTTAAAACAATGTAGCAAATACATTTATTTTTTGATTTTTAATTTAATTTATCTAATACATTAAATTTAAATTTAAACAACTTCAAATTTAGTTTTTCTTTCAACATAATTAATCCATTAGTGAACTAGCTAGGGGCCTTATGGACCTATAGATCATAAGCTCCAATGATGCAAAATTAATTAATTAAACTCATCAATTAATTAATTTTCATTTATTAACTCAAGGTCACTCCACTAAAAACTCAGAGTTGCACTCTTATGCACTGTAGGATAGATTATGTCCATCAATATATAATCACTACATGAAAGTCTATTCTTTACTAATAGTTCATAATCACAGCTGCGTCAAAATGTCCGTTTTACTCCTGTAATTATATCTTAGACCTTAAGTACCACTCATCCTCTAATGAACAATATGTTTATCATCCAACCATAAACTAAGTCTTTCTCAAGCCAGTGAGAAGGTGGGCCCCATTGTTCAAGTCCCGAAATGAGCACTTAAGAGAATTACTCATCTACTTACCCTATAAGGGAAGGAGTGAATTCCATCTTGTGAGATTATGTACCCAGCTCCTCGTTTGGTCATGTTTGCAATATAGTACACTTATTGAATCGACTTCAAAAGTCATTCTCACCCATGTAAATCAAAGGACGTGCCCTTACAAGCAGGAGTTCATAATTCACTTAGGATTGAGATCGAGTCGCATATGATCATCTTGTGAAATATCAAGCTACTCTTTTAACGGATTTATAAAGAGATAAAATATTTCGCGGTCCAGTCTTATACAAACTTATTGTATATGATACTCCCACTCGCATGTCTCTACATGAACGATTTGGATCAAATCATTTGTAACCATTACAAAGTGGGCCGCATCAATAGTGTTACTAGGATAAAACACCCAACCTTGTCCATATGCTATAGACTCTTTAGGTTACTTCTTGAACATGATCCACTTGTATGTCAACTACATACTGTTCAAGATTACATTAGTAACCTAGAATTTTCATAAAATAGATAATAAATATTGCATATAAAAATAATATTACTCAAGTTATGTGGCTTTAGAGCATAAATCCCAACAATTGGAACATATACTGCACATCCAAGGATTCGCTCATATTTGACTTCTGGGCATAGGCTAATTGTAATAGGGAGTATTTATGATAAAATGTTGGTCTAAGGCGTATAAGTGATGCTGCATGCAAAAAGCATGACTCTATATAGATATAGGAAGCTTTACTCTCACAAGTAATGGTTTAGCAATCAATTGTAAATGTTTTGGTTAAAATTATGGCAAGATTTCTGAAATGCTTTTAAAAAGGGCATTTTAGTAACTCTACACAAATGACACTTTTGTAAAATTGGTTTGCATCTTCTTTCTTTTTTATGTAGGGCTGGTTTTCAAGCAAAAAAAGGAAAAGAGAAAAAAAAGGGCAACCGAAAGAAGAAAAAAATGCTAAAGAAAAGTGTGTGAGTTTTTTGCTTTGATTTGGGTTGGCTTTTAGCGAAGTTATATCATCGATGAGGAAAAGGAATATGTCGACGAGCGGGTGTCGTATAGAGACGGGTAACTCTAGCGGTGGGTCTTTATGTTGTGTTGTCGTGGGTTTCGGCGAGTAGATCTTTGGTAAAGAAGATTGAATCTCCAGTGGTGGGTCTCGATCTCTCATCTGTGTGAAGCACATTGGTGTGGGTCTCAGTCAAAGAGATTCAACAGGCATGAATATCAATTTTTGAGAGGTCGGACATTTGCTTATAGAGGAACAAAGCTGCGGTAAAGTCAGGTTTGACATTCTCTTAAACGATAAATTGGGTGTTTAATCTTTGTATTTGTGACTTATTACTTTGAATAAAAATCTCATAAGCTGGTTCTCAAAGTAGATGTAGACCGAAAGGTTGAACCACTATGGTGTTTTTATTTTTATTTATGATTATCTTCTATATTGTGATTTGGTTTAGGCGTTTTAGAGTTCAGTTTTTACAAGTGGTATCAGAGCTCCATTCTATCCAAAGTTTGGAACATTTGTGGTTTGTGCCTTTTGGATCCATTCTTTGTTCAGGTTACTTTGTGAGATTATATATTGATTGATGTCTTCAATGTTGATTCATTTCAAGGTTGCTCGATTTGATGGGAATGATGATTTCGGTTTATGGAGAAAGAAGATTAGAGCTCTTTTGGTACAACAAAAGGTAGCTAAAATCTTGGGTGACGAAAAAGACATTCAGGCAAAACTCACAGAAGATGTACGAAGGAATATGAATGAAATTGTCTATTTGACAATTATACTCTTATCTCTCGGATGGAGCATTGAGGCAAGTTAATGAGGAAACTACCAATGCGGAGTTATGGAAAAAATTAGAGATTCGTTATCTGACCAAGTCTCTGCCAAACAAATTATATCTAAAAGAGAAATTCTTTGGATATAAGATGGATAAAAAAAGTAAAGGCTTAGAAGAAGACTTGGATGAATTTCAAAAGATTGTGGTTGATCCCAGATGTCGAATGAAAATCAAGCAGTCATTCTTTTGAATTATTTGATCGATTCATTTTGAAACGTCAAGACAACTATAAAATATGGAAGAGATTCTCTGTCCATGGATATTGTGTTGGATGCCTTGAAAACAAGAAATCTTAAAATTAAAAAGGAGCATAGGGAAAGAGAGTTGCTTATAGCTAGAGGGAGAACTGAAAAAAAGAACTAGAAAAGTAAAGAATCAAGAACCAAGTCTAAATCTAGAGGAAAGGTTAGAAAGTGTTTCTTATATCATAAGAAGGGGCATTTTAAGAAACAATGTCCATTGAACAAAAACAAAGAAGTTTCTGACAATAAGAAAGGTGAATCTAGTGCAGCTAATGTTCATGATAGTATGATTCTGCGGAGGTCTTGATGGTGTACAGTAGTGATATTCAAGATGACTGGGAGATCTAAGAGGATTTCAAGACTATTGTTGTGTGATTCGATTATGCAACTCTTTTGCTTCAACATTCTGTTTAAAGGAAAAGAACATGTTACCTTAATCCGAACCCATTCATTCTTATCGTTACAACCGCAAAAGCATTCTTTTTATTTTTTCAATTAAATTAGTCTAGTATTAATTACAAAAATTCACAAAATAATTGTCTTTTATTTCTCATTGAATTCACTAAAAGGTTAAAGAAAGAATTGTTCAAAAATCTATCACTAATCCATGTAAAGACGATATAAATACTTATCACTTGCTACTGATTGTGTACACTTGCACATCGTTGTGTGTTCTTATCACTCACACCACCAACGAAAGTCAAGAAAAAGAAAGACAAGAAGTGCACTTCACATCCTTGATCAGTGGACATCCAACCTATCATAGACGAAGTTCTTTCCTCCATTCAGGCACCAACGCATGAAGAGGAGGAACCTTTGACCTCTACTGTTAAGATAGAAGTCCCACCGGAAGAAGAACGCGACGATAATCCATCCGTTGCGAAGGAAGTCCAAGAAGATGCGCCTGTCGTGAACCAAGAGGAGGTAGTTGTTGAAGAACCTCCAGCTGAAGAACTCGTCATGACAGAGACTCATGCTGACCCTTCCCTTAATTCTTCGAAGATTAAGAAAAAGACTAAGATGAAGAAGATTACGGCTAAAGGCACTCTAAAGATCCCAGAGGAATTTGTTTCCGTAGTGCCCAGTCCAAAGAAAGCAAAAAGAAAAGGGAAAATGCCAATGCTGAAACCACTGCTAGATCACAGTCTGCCTGTTCGTGATCGTCTGATCAATGACGTTGCTTGTCGTAGAGATGAAGACAAAAAAAGAGACCTGTTAGCAGAGCAAAGATTTTTGGAGCCCTATGACGATCTCCTTCATTTCATCTTTACTACAATCACTAACCATTGGTGGGAATACTTTTGCAGGAAACCTGAACCAACGATTGTTGGGATTGTGCGTGAGTTTTATGCCAATCTTGATGAGTATAATGGATATGAAACATTGGTACCAGGAGTTCTAGTTGATTTATTGCCCAGAGCCATCAACAATATTTATCATCTCGAAGATTTCTCCCCACGTCGTCTACAATGAGATGATCATTGCTTCCTCACAGAAGCAATTGAATGCCGCATTGAGAGAGGCAGGAATTGAGGGAGCACATTGGCGAGTATCCTCAACTGGTGCCAGGAAGTTCCAATTTGTTTTTCTGACATTTGAAGCTAACATATGACTCTCTTTTCTCACACTTCGCCTACTTCTAGTGACACATGATTCCATAATCAAGAAATATTGCATTCTCTTGGTATTCGCTATCCTTCACTCACTCAGTATTGATATAGGAATTACTTCCAAAATTTATATCTGTCCAAGACAAAAGGTGGGTAAACTGCTTTTTCCAACTACCTTTACCGCACTATGGAAGAGAGTTGGTGTCACAATATTTTCAGATGATATACCTCTGTTTGACAAGGGGGTGATCAACACAACAAATCTTGTGCGGTTGCAACATAATGGAGCGCCACCTTGTATGTGTGGCCTTCTAAGTGGTGTTCATCATCTGTTGAAGCAATAGGAACTGTTAATGAGCTGCATAGAATTTTAGGAAAGGCAATACCAAACCTACTAGAGGTATGCCCATAGGCACGCCATAACATTGAAGAAAGCCATCAAGGCTAACTTCACAAAGCCCTTTGATGAAGCCTTATCCCCTTTTCCTGATGACTTAATGAATCTATGAATCCAACCGTCTCCAATGGTGCATGAAAAGGCTATTGAAGAGCAGGATCCATCGTTTGAAGAATGACTCTATTGATTGATGATGATTAGGGATGTTGTCTGTCCCTTGCTCTTTTCATATTTTATCTATTGTTATTTATTTTCTTTGTTTCTATTATTTCTTTCTTTTGATAGTTTATGATTGAACCCCCCTAATCGATTTTGTAACCACTGCCTTCTTTAAATGAAATATGTTTTTCTTGGGTTCAGAATTATTCTCCTATTTCAATCTGGTTTTTATTATTAGAATCAATTTAATTGTTATGAGCAAGATATACCTTTCAGTGAGAGATAACAAATAACTAGTATAGAGCATTTTTTTTTCTATTTCTTAGGGTTGAAAACATATTGACTTAGACTATTTCTGGACAATTAAGTCCACTTATTTTACTTAATCTTGAGAAACTGCTTTTAGTCTGGTTGATTCCTGAGAAACTTTGCTCTCAAAATTAGAGGATCATTTTGTTTGCTTGATCAAACTTGTTCAAGATTCTTTAGACTAAGTTTGGGGATTCTCCATTTTTTCTTTATTATCTAGCACATTGAAGATAATGCGCATTTTAAGTTTGGGGATGTTGTGTCCCTTTGGTCTTTTTTTAGCCTTACTAAATTATCTTGAAAATTGTAAAAGTGCATTTCGCTAGTTTTGGTAGTACACTTCCCTCCCTTTAGACACTTGTTTTTTCTAATAATCAAGAGAAAGGTGATATTAAAATATATAAAAAAAATAAATTATGAGGGATGAGTGTTGCCTAAATGTTACTATTTCTTTAGAACAGGAATGCTTGCTACCAAAAATATGAATAAAATTCCTGATAAGTGATGAGTATTTAACATAAAGGCAATGACTTGAAGGGAACAAAACCTTTGATGTCTGAAAAATGTTTAAGAGAGCAATTTGTGAGCAATTTTTGTAGACTTAAATATAAGAGATCTGAAGATAGGGTAGAGAAGAGAATAGGATGAGAATCTGATTAAGGGATCTCACAGTAAAGTTGATGACTTAGAAGTTAGTTGGCTAAGAGGTAGGCCTTTAGAATAAGTGAAATTTGTGGCATGTGAAGAAAGATGAAGAGAAGATAAGAGATTGACTTGAAAGAAATGTGAGATAGCTTGATAGTTGATAGTTTTTAATTGAATTTTTTTTATCTAATTCTACTGAAGGATTTTGTTGACCAGAATAATCTATTTGATTCCTCAGAAATCTAAAGCATCACTCGAAGATGAGCAATAGTTCAAGTTTGAGGATTTGATAACTCTCTAAAAGAGAGTTACTAGGAGTCTTTTAGGCTAGACTTCATCTCATTCTTCAAGTGAATTGTCTTTGATTTATGAAATAATTGCTTGATTTATCTTTGTTTTGCATATTGGACTTTTGAGAACTTCATATTGTTGCATCATTCTAATTATACCAACATTTGTATGAAACATAAGGAATTCAAGGTTAATTACTGTTGATTCTGGATATTTTCTTTAGTAGATAAATGATGGAGCATTATTTTAGCAGAACTATTGATCGAGTAATTCAGGAGCAAAACAGACAAAGAGGATCCATGCGAAAATAATGAAATTTCAAAATAGGAAATTTTTTTTTTCTTTGGCATAATTAATCAACCATTGGATGTGAGCCATGTAGACGATTTGACTTAATAGGTTTCCTAATCACAACGTAAAGCCTATAAATAGAAAAATGAGGCCGCCGAAAGAAGAGAGAAATTTCCTTTAGAGTTTGATTTTAGTTTTTCCGTCTTTTTCTTCCACAAAGCTTTCATCGTTTATTGTTGCATTCTTGATTCCTGTAGAGTAGAGCGTGTAGAAGACAAAAACTTCATTGATTGCTGAAACATAAAAAGCGATTCTTACAACAGTTTTTGTGGAGCAACTGAATTTTAAAGTGCTTTAAATTTTTCTTTCATTATGAACTCATTTGTTGCTTTCTTTTATATGTTGGTGTCTTTTATTTATTTTAGTATGAACTAATCACCTTTGGGTGAGGATTAAGGGAGATGTTGTTGAATTGATTTAGGATTTGAAGTAAAGTTTGTCGGATTAAATTATTTTTAGAAGTGTTCTTTATTGTTTCATGTTTATGTCTGCCTGGCCAACACGCATAAATATCTTCTCTATGTTTAGGGAGAAAATACGAGTAAATTGCTTTTAAAACACATTAGCCTCTAGATTAGGTTAGAGAATGGCTAAGTGAGGAGGTTAGAAATAATCACTCACCAAATACACAAAAACAACAGGTTTAACCCATTTAGGTTAATAGAAATTAACTTAAGATAACTGAGAGATATGGGAGGATTATGAGACTATTGTTGTGCAATTTGATTCTTCAATTCTTTTGCTTTAGCATTCTATTTCAGTGAAAACAACATGTTACCTTAATTCGAACTCATTCATTCTTATCGTTAGAATTGTAAAAGTATTCTTTTTATTTTGTCATTTAAATTAGTCCATCATTAGTTACAAAAATTCACGAAATAATTGTCTTTTGTTACTCATTGAATTTACTAAAAGGTTAAAGCGAGAATAGTTCAAAATCTACCACTAATCTCTGTGGAGACGATATTAAATATTTATCACCTGCTGCTGACTGTGTACATTTGCACATCGATGTGTGTTCTGATCACTCACAACACCATAACATACATTCAAATTTGTGGGGTCCTACGAAGGTACCTTTTATGGGAGGTTTAAGGTACTTCATGTTTATAATTGATGATTATTCAAGGAATGTGTGGATTTATCTACTAAAACAAAAGGATGAAACTTTTGAAAAATTCCTTCAGTAGAAGAAGCAGACTGAGAACCAAATAGGAAGAAAGGTACAATATCTTAGGACAGATAATGGTTTAGAGATTGTGAATCACAAATTCGACAACCTTTGCAAATTTGAAGGAATCACGAGGCATCTCACTATTACATACACTCCACAACGAAATGGTTTAGCTAAGAGGTTAATAGAATAGTAATGAAGCATACTAGGTGTCTCTCGTCAAATGCTTCATTACCTTTGAAGTTTTGCGGAGAAGCTGCGCATATCGTCTATTATCTCATTAATAGTAGTCCGTCTTCGCTATTGAATTTAAGACTCCTCAAGTGATATGAATAGGAAAAACTCCAAATTTAGATCATCTCAAGGTGTTCGGATGTTCAGTGTATGCTCATATTAAGGAAGAAAAGTTAAATAAGAGAGCACTAAAATGCTATCATCAAGGTATCAAAGGATTTATACATTAGTGTTTGGAAGATGATTGAAATAAATGTATAATTAGGAGGGATGTCACTTTTAATGAAGAGGAGATGTCGTTTGTTACTAAAAGCCAGCTAGTACAGTAGTTAGTTGGGAATATTGAAGCAGAAGTTTGAATTGATTCTGAAACACAACCATCAACTATGTTAGTGAATCAAGTGATGTATCACCACTGGTTTCACAAATAGAGTCAACACAGTGGTTTGAATTTTATGGTAGACAGTCTCAACAGGAGAGAACTTTGATTGATGAGGGAGCTTTCACTGAAGAAAGTTCAGGTAACAATGGCTTGCAAAACTACCAGCTTGCATGTGATAGAACTAAGAGGGTGAGACAAGCTCCAATGAGGTATGGTTTTACTAACTTAGTTGCTTTTGCTCTCACTTGTGCTTCTAATAGTATTGAAGTAAAGTCTATTACATACGAAGAGGCTATTATGTCTGATTTGAAGAAACAATGGAAAGTTCCAATGGAAGAAGAATTATTTTCTTTACATAAGAATTAAACATGGTCATTGGTTCCAAAGCCTCCTAATAAAAAACTCATTCAACCAAAGTGAATTTATAAAATTAAACCTAGTACGAGAGGTAACAGCAAGCCTAGGTATAAAGCTAGGCTAGTGGCTAAGGGCTACACTTAAAAAGAAGGAGTTGATTTTCATGAGGTTTTCTCTCTGGTGGTAAGACATTCATCAACATGAATAATTTTGTCTATTGTTGTTCATTTTGACATGTTCCTTGAATAGATGGATGTCGCCACAACATTCCTTCATAGAGAATCGAAAGAGGTAATTTACATGGCTCAGCTTAAGGGATATGAGGTGAAGGGAAAAGAAGATATGATTTGTGTTCTTCATAAGTCCATTTATGGACTGAAGCAATTGCCAAGATAATGGTATATTCGTTTTGATACCTTTACCTTAAAGCAGAGATTTCATAGGAGCTCATTTGATGCTTGCGTGTATTGGAAACTATCTTTAAAAAGTACTTATATTTATATATTGCTTTATGTAGATGATATGATACTTGTGTCTAAGAATTATGCTAAAATCATTGACCTCAAGAGACCATTGAGTAGTGAGAGTTACAGGAAGAAGAGGCCGACTAAGTAGGGGATTAGCAGTCCCACGACCATTATCTTCTGGTCCACCCCCTGAAGAATAACCAGAGGTCCATTATGAGGATCGACCTGCAGAGCCACCAATAAGGGAAAAAATAGGGCAAGCGTAGTCAACAATTGTGTCCACAATTCTGGAATCCTTGTAATTGCTCTTGCAAACTACCATGATGAGTCAGGTTACACAACTGATTTCAGATAGCTGGGAAAGGTCCACTTCAGCTAAGTACCTGTGCAACTTCAGGAAGTACAACCCCTAAATATTCATTGGTGTATCCGTGGACCTAACGAATGCAAAAACATGCTTGTCTTCCCTTGAGACCATCTTTCGTTACATGGACTGCCCTAATGAAAAAAAGGTACATTGGGCAGCCTTCATGCTATAGGAAGACGCGCTATTGTGGTGGGAGTTAGTCAAACTATCGATAAACTCCATTGCCGGACCAATTACGTGGCACCAATTCAAGGCGACTTTTTTCCGCCCATATTACCCAGCTGTCATGGGATTCTTAAAGCAGAATGAGTTCTTAAACCTAAAACAAGGAAATAGTTCAGTTGAAGAATATGAATGTGAATTTACCAAGTTGTCAAAATTTGCACTAGACTTAGTCAACACAGAAGCCAAGAAAACTGAACGCTTCAGTATGGGTTTAAAGGAGAATATCCAAGGGATAGTAGCAGCCTTAGAACCAGCAGATTACGCAACGGTCCTACGAGCATCCTTCTTTATAGACCAACGTCCGACTAGTGGTCATCAATCACAGGCGACGTCAGGAAACAACTCGAGCCAGAAGAGAAAGTTTGATTAGAACCACTCTCACTCTCAACGACATCAGAACAATTCTCACAGGCCAAACCAGACCCAAGGCCAAGGTTAGCAAACGGGTAAGGCTCAAAATGTTAAACAAGACAAACCCACATGTAAGAGTTGCAAAAGGCAGCATTGGAGACGTTGCATTAGCGGTAGCGGGCTGTGTTTTAAATGTCACCAAGAGGGACATGTAGCTTCAGCCTGTCCCAAAGCTAATGCATTAGGTTTGAGTCAGGCTACCACTTCTACCCGAGCAAGGCAGAGTTTTCACCACCACTCGACAAGAAGCAGACAATTTGAATTCCGTGGTGACAGGTACTTTACTTATTCTAGGTCACTATGCATTCATATTATTCGATTCAGGCCCCTTACATTTTCATTTCTACATCATTTGTAAAAGAAGCTATATTAGAACTAGAACCCTTAGGTTTTGTAATGTCGGTCTCCACTCCAGTCGGAGTGGTGATGCTAGCTAGTGAGTCTGTGAGAGCTTGTGAAGTAATAGTGTCAGATCGTCCGTTAGGCATAACACTAATAGTGTTAGACATGTCCGACTTTGATGTTATAATTGGCATGGAGTGGTTAGCTGCAAACCATGCTATCATCGATTGTTTTAACAAGGAAGTGATCTTCAATCCTCTTTCGAGTCCCAACTTCAAGTTTAAGCAATCACAGACCAAGACCGTGCCCAGAGTAGTCTCTGCACTAAAGGCGGGAAAGCTTATACTGTTGGGGTTGGTGCCCTAAATCTCGTGAGTTTCGTAATTTTTGTAATTATTGTAAACAAATTATGTATTCAATAAAATAAGATGTTATTTTATTTAAGTTATAGTGTGCATTAAGACCCAATCCAATAAATTAAGATCCAAGGTTATTTAATGTAATTTAAACATGTATGGGTTGTTGGCCAGCGTGGTCGATACCAGATGCACATAGGTAACGGTGGACTCAGTGCTGATAGTAAGAGAATTCGCAGATGTTTTCCTAGACAATCTCCCAGGTCTACCGCCAACCCGAGAGGTAGATTTCAGCATCGAGCTGGAGCCAGGAACTGCGGCCATATCCAAAGCCCCATATAGAATGGCCCCAGTTGAGCTGAAAGAACTAAAGACAAAAATCCAAGAACTATTAGACAATGGGTTCATTTGTCCTAGTGTCTCACCTTAGGGCATGCCAGTACTAATCGTAAAGAAGAAGGACGAGTCAATGAGGTTGTGCATAGACTATAGAGCGTTGAACAAGGTAACAGTGAGAAACAATTACCCTCTACCAAGAATTGATGATCTCTTCGACCAATTACAAGGAGCAGCTGTCTTCTCTAAGATCGATCTACGGTCTGGTTATCATCAATTGAGAATAAGAGACGAAGACATTCTGAAAACAACCTTCAAATTCAGATACGGGCATTGATAGCACACGAAAATGTGCTATCCTTAGGCTTAGTTCTAGCTAGTTTTGTTCGATAATTTCGTTACTTTCAAGTGTTTTTATGTTAATTTGTAGGTACCCAGCTTAATTAGATGAAATGATGAATTCGGGGTTGTTCGAGTCGAAAACCGAGCTTAAGAAGACCAATTTTGGCCAAGGAAAGAAGAAAGGAGGCCAAAAATACAAAGGACCCGAGGAGGCAGCGTTGAGACGCTTGACCAGAGCGTTGAGACGGTCAAATCTGCTGGATTTCTGGAGATTGGATCAACAGCGTCTCGACGCTGCTCAATGGTGTCTCGACACCGCAGAACAGCGTGCACTGCCGCACACAACGAGCGCAGGTAGGCGCGCGCCCCACGCCTCACGGCCCAAGCATCGGCTGCCCAGATACGCGCGCGCCTCCAGCCAGCGTCACTCAACGCCTGCTCGATGCTCCTCCATGTGCGCGTGAAACCCCCCAGCTTTGGGACGCCGCGCGACGCAGCCCTTAACGCTGCGCGCCCACCCTACTGCAGCCCATCAGCGTTGAGATGCTGTCTTTCAGCATCTCAATGATGTCATCTTTTGTTGCCCTAAATTTTAAATGTGCAGCACGCCTTTGACTGTACATGAGGTAGCGTTGAGACGCTGACTTATAACGTCTCAACGCTGCGGGCAGTAACCTCCTTATAAGCTAATTTTTCATTTCCAAAACAGGAGGCCATTTGGAGAACCGAGAGCACGACTTGGAGCACGGTGTTTCAGAAGGAGTGGGAGCTCCCCATGGAGTCCCCGGAGCAATCCGAGGCTCGGGATATCGGGTCTTACGTCGGAAAGGAGTTTGGCACGCGTCTTTGGGAGTTTTCGTCCCCTTTTTTATACTTGTTTCGTTTCGTATTTTCCTTTGGGATTTCTGTTTTTAGTTGTGAATTT